>OZ026561.1:0-72500 GCA_964020155.1 Chondrilla cf. caribensis
AGGCATGGACACTAGGTAGCCCTTGGTGACCAGCAAAGAAATATCAAATTGCTCAGGTGAACCGAAGAAGTGTTAGGGTTAGGTTATGATTATTATTAGGGTTAGAGATAATATTAGGGTTAGGGTTAGGGTTAGGGTTAGGATTAATTTTTATTTGAGGGTAAGGCTTTTGATAACAGAAGGTAACTAAAAGGTCCAGGAGTGTGTCTGTGCATTCGGATTTGAGCTATGATGCATAACGTGCACATAGGAGAGGCCGTGGTGACAAGACCGAAAATTGACATTTTTTGGGCTTGTCACCACGAGGCTTATAGCGCACTCAGGACAATCAGAATGCTTACGAAATTGTGTTGGGGAGTTAGGCATGGACACTGGGTAGCCCATGGTTACCAGCAAAGAAATATCAAACTGCTTAGGTGATCACCCAAGGTGTAATACACTTATATATGAATCTACATACAATGTATATACATTGGCAATAGGGGGAAATTTTGATCGACATCAAAATGCAACTTTTTGCTATCACAAGGTAGCTACCAGGTCCAGGAGTGTGTCTGTGCATTTGGATTTGAGCTGTGATGCATCACGTGCACACAGGAGAGGCCGTGGTGACAAGACCAAAAATTGACATTTTTTGGGCTTGTCACCACGAGGCTTATAGCGCACTCAGGACAATCTGAATGCTTACGAAATTGTGTTGGGGAGTTAGGCATGGACACTAGGTAGCCCATGGTGACCAGCAAAGAAATATCAAATTGCTTAGGTGATCACCACAAGGCGTAATACACTTATATATGAATCTACATACAAAGTATATATATATTGGTAATAGGGGGAAATTTTGGTCGACATCAAAATGAAACCTTTTGCTATCACAAGGTAGCTACCAGGTCCAGGAGTGTGTCTGTGCATTTGGATTTGAGCAATGATGCATCACGTGCACACAGGAGAGGCCGTGGTGACAAGACCGAAAATTGACATTTTTGGACTTGTCACCACGAGGCTTATAGCGCACTCAGGACAATCAGAATGCTTACGAAATTGTGTTGGGGAGTTAGGCATGGACACTAGGTAGCCCTTGGTGACCAGCAAAGAAATATCAAATTGCTTAGGTGATCACCACAAGGTGCAATACACTTATATATGAATCTACATACAAAATATATATATATTGCTAATAGGGGGAAATTTTGGTCGACATCAAAATGCAACTTTTTGCTATCACAAGGTAGCTACCAGGTCCAGGAGTGTGTCTGTGCATTTGGATTTGAGCTATGATGCATCACGTGCACACAGGAGAGGCCGTGGTGACAAGACAAAAAATTGACATTTTTTGGGCTTGTCACCACGAGGCTTATAGCGCACTCAGGACAATCAGAATGCTTACGAAATTGTGTTGGGGAGTTAGGCATGGACACTAGGTAGCCCTTGGTGACCAGCAAAGAAATATCAAATTGCTCAGGTGAACCGAAGAAGTGTTAGGGTTAGGTTATGATTATTATTAGGGTTAGAGATAATATTAGGGTTCGGGTTAGGGTTAGGGTTAGGGTTAAATTTTATTTGAGGGTTAGGCTTTTGATAACAGAAGGTAACTAAAAGGTCCAGGAGTGTGTCTGTGCATTCGGATTTGAGCTATGATGCATCACGTGTACACAGGAGAGGCCGTGGTGACAAGACCAAAAATTGACATTTTTTGGGCTTGTCACCACGAGGCTTATAGCGCACTCAGGACAAACAGAATGCTTACGAAATTGTGTTGAGGAGTTAGGCATGGACACTAGGTAGCCCTTGGTGACCAGCAAAGAAATATCAAATTGCTTAGGTGATCACCACAAGGTGCAATACACTTATATATGAGTCTACATACAAAGTATATATATATTGGTAATAGGGGGAAATTTTGGTCGACATCAAAATGCAACTTTTTGCTATCACAAGGTAGCTACCAGGTCCAGGAGTGTGTCTGTGCATTTGGATTTGAGCTATGATGCATCACGTGCACACAGGAGAGGCCGTGGTGACAAGACAAAAAATTGACATTTTTTGGGCTTGTCACCACGAGGCTTATAGCGCACTCAGGACAATCAGAATGCTTACGAAATTGTGTTGGGGAGTTAGGCATGGACACTAGGTAGCCCTTGGTGACCAGCAAAGAAATATCAAATTGCTCAGGTGAACCGAAGAAGTGTTAGGGTTAGGTTATGATTATTATTAGGGTTAGAGATAATATTAGGGTTAGGGTTAGGGTTAGGGTTAGGATTAATTTTTATTTGAGGGTAAGGCTTTTGATAACAGAAGGTAACTAAAAGGTCCAGGAGTGTGTCTGTGCATTCGGATTTGAGCTATGATGCATAACGTGCACATAGGAGAGGCCGTGGTGACAAGACCGAAAATTGACATTTTTTGGGCTTGTCACCACGAGGCTTATAGCTCACTCAGGACAATCAGAATGCTTACGAAATTGTGTTGGGGAGTTAGGCATGGACACTA
This sequence comes from Chondrilla cf. caribensis, assembly GCA_964020155.1. Lineage (NCBI taxonomy): Eukaryota > Metazoa > Porifera > Demospongiae > Chondrillida > Chondrillidae > Chondrilla > Chondrilla cf. caribensis. The sequence goes on from OZ026561.1 coordinate 2,491, forward strand.
GGTAGCCCATGGTTACCAGCAAAGAAATATCAAACTGCTTAGGTGATCACCCAAGGTGTAATACACTTATATATGAATCTACATACAATGTATATACATTGGCAATAGGGGGAAATTTTGATCGACATCAAAATGCAACTTTTTGCTATCACAAGGTAGCTACCAGGTCCAGGAGTGTGTCTGTGCATTTGGATTTGAGCTATGATGCATCACGTGCACACAGGAGAGGCCGTGGTGACAAGACCAAAAATTGACATTTTTTGGGCTTGTCACCACGAGGCTTATAGCGCACTCAGGACAATCAGAATGCTTACGAAATTGTGTTGGGGAGTTAGGCATGGACACTAGGTAGCCCATGGTGACCAGCAAAGAAATCGCAAATTGCTTAGGTGATCACCACAAGGCGTAATACACTTATATATGAATCTACATACAATATATATATATATTACTAATAGGGGGAAATTTTGGTCAACATCAAAATGCAACTTCTTGCTATCAGAAGGTAGCTACCAGGTCAAGGAGTGTGTCTGTGCATTTGGATTTGAGCTATGATGCATCACGTGCACACAGGAGAGGCCGTGGTGACAAGACCAAAAATTGACATTTTTTGGGCTTGTCACCACGAGGCTTATAGCGCACTCAGGACAATCAGAATGCTTACGAAATTGTGTTGGGGAGTTAGGCATGGACACTAGGTAGCCCATGGTGACCAGCAAAGAAATATCAAATTGCTTAGGTGATCACCACAAGGCGTAATACACTTATATATGAATCTACATACAAAGTATATATATATTGGTAATAGGGGGAAATTTTGGTCGACATCAAAATGAAACTTTTTGCTATCACAAGGTAGCTACCAGGTCCAGGAGTGTGTCTGTGCATTTGGATTTGAGCAATGATGCATCACGTGTACACAGGAGAGGCCGTGGTGACAAGACCAAAAATTGACATTTTTTGGGCTTGTCACCACGAGGCTTATAGCGCACTCAGGACAATCAGAATGCTTACGAAATTGTGTTGGGGAGTTAGGCATGGACACTAGGTAGCCCTTGGTGACCAGCAAAGAAATATCAAATTGCTCAGGTGAACCGAAGAAGTGTTAGGGTTAGGTTATGATTATTATTAGGGTTAGAGATAATATTAGGGTTAGGGTTAGGGTTAGGGTTAGGATTAATTTTTATTTGAGGGTAAGGCTTTTGATAACAGAAGGTAACTAAAAGGTCCAGGAGTGTGTCTGTGCATTCGGATTTGAGCTATGATGCATAACGTGCACATAGGAGAGGCCGTGGTGACAAGACCGAAAATTGACATTTTTTGGGCTTGTCACCACGAGGCTTATAGCTCACTCAGGACAATCAGAATGCTTACGAAATTGTGTTGGGGAGTTAGGCATGGACACTAGGTAGCCCATGGTTACCAGCAAAGAAATATCAAACTGCTTAGGTGATCACCCAAGGTGTAATACACTTATATATGAATCTACATACAATGTATATACATTGGCAATAGGGGGAAATTTTGATCGACATCAAAATGCAACTTTTTGCTATCACAAGGTAGCTACCAGGTCCAGGAGTGTGTCTGTGCATTTGGATTTGAGCTATGATGCATCACGTGCACACAGGAGAGGCCGTGGTGACAAGACCAAAAATTGACATTTTTTGGGCTTGTCACCACGAGGCTTATAGCGCACTCAGGACAATCAGAATGCTTACGAAATTGTGTTGGGGAGTTAGGCATGGACACTAGGTAGCCCATGGTGACCAGCAAAGAAATCGCAAATTGCTTAGGTGATCACCACTAGGCGTAATACACTTATATATGAATCTACATACAATATATATATATATTACTAATAGGGGGAAATTTTGGTCAACATCAAAATGCAACTTCTTGCTATCAGAAGGTAGCTACCAGGTCAAGGAGTGTGTCTGTGCATTTGGATTTGAGCTATGATGCATCACGTGCACACAGGAGAGGCCGTGGTGACAAGACCAAAAATTGACATTTTTTGGGCTTGTCACCACGAGGCTTATAGCGCACTCAGGACAATCAGAATGCTTACGAAATTGTGTTGGGGAGTTAGGCATGGACACTAGGTAGCCCATGGTGACCAGCAAAGAAATATCAAATTGCTTAGGTGATCACCACAAGGCGTAATACACTTATATATGAATCTACATACAAAGTATATATATATTGGTAATAGGGGGAAATTTTGGTCGACATCAAAATGAAACTTTTTGCTATCACAAGGTAGCTACCAGGTCCAGGAGTGTGTCTGTGCATTTGGATTTGAGCAATGATGCATCACGTGTACACAGGAGAGGCCGTGGTGACAAGACCAAAAATTGACATTTTTTGGGCTTGTCACCACGAGGCTTATAGCGCACTCAGGACAATCAGAATGCTTACGAAATTGTGCTGGGGAGTTAGGCATGGACACTAGGTAGCCCATGGTGACCAGCAAAGAAATATCAAATTGCTTAGGTGATCACCACAAGGTGCAATACACTTATATATGAATCTACATACAAAATATATATATATTGCTAATAGGGGGAAATTTTAGTCGACATCAAAATGCAACTTTTTGCTATCAGAAGGTAGCTACCAGGTCCAGGAGTGTGTCTGTGCATTTGGATTTGAGCTATGATGCATCACGTGCACACAGGAGAGGCCGTGGTGACAAGACCGAAAATTGACATTTTTTGGTCTTGTCACCACGAGGCTTATAGCGCACTCAGGACAATCAGAATGCTTACGAAATTGTGTTGAGGAGTTAGGCATGGACACTAGGTAGCCCTTGGTGACCAGCAAAGAAATATCAAACTGCTTAGGTGATCACCCAAGGTGTAATACACTTATATATGAATCTACATACAATGTATATACATTGGCAATAGGGGGAAATTTTGATCGACATCAAAATGCAACTTTTTGCTATCAGAAGGTAGCTACCAGGTCCAGGAGTGTGTCTGTGCATTTGGATTTGAGCTGTGATGCATCACGTGCACACAGGAGAGGCCGTGGTGACAAGACCAAAAATTGACATTTTTTGGACTTGTCACCACGAGGCTTATAGCGCACTCAGGACAATCTGAATGCTTACGAAATTGTGTTGGGGAGTTAGGCATGGACACTAGGTAGCCCATGGTGACCAGCAAAGAAATCGCAAATTGCTTAGGTGATCACCACAAGGCGTAATACACTTATATATGAATCTACATACAAAATATATATATATTGGTAATAGGGGGAAATTTTGGTCGACATCAAAATGCAACTTTTTGCTATCAGAAGGTAGCTACCAGGTCCAGGAGTGTGTCTGTGCATTTGGATTTGAGCTATGATGCATCACGTGCACACAGGAGAGGCCGTTGTAACAAGACCAAAAATTGACATTTTTTGGACTTGTCACCACAAGGCTTATAGCGCACTCAGGACAATCAGAATGCTTACGAAATTGTGTTGGTGAGTTAGGCATGGACACTAGGTAACCCATGGTGACCAGCAAAGAAATCTCAAATTGCTTAGGTGATTACCCAAGGCGTAATACACTTATATATGAATCTACATACAAAGTATATACATTGGCAATAGGGGGAAATTTTGATCGACATCAAAATGCAACTTTTTGCTATCAGAAGGTAGCTACCAGGTCCAGGAGTGTGTCTGTGCATTTGGATTTGAGCTATGATGCATTACGTGTACGCAGGAGAGGCCGTGGTGACAAGACCAAAAATTGACATTTTTTGGACTTGTCACCACGAGGCTTATAGCGCACTCAGGACAATCAGAATGCTTACCAAATTGTGTTGGGGAGTTAGGCATGGACACTAGGTAGCCCATGGTGACCAGCAAAGAAATTTCAAATTGCTTAGGTGATCACCCAAGGCGTAATACACTTATATATGAATCTACATACAAAGTATATATATATTGGTAATAGGGGGAAATTTTAGTCGACATCAAAATGCAACTTTTTGCTATCACAAGGTAGCTACCAGGTCCAGGAGTGTGTCTGTGCATTTGGATTTGAGCTATGATGCATTACGTGTACGCAGGAGAGGCCGTGGTGACAAGACCAAAAATTGACATTTTTTGGACTTGTCACCACGAGGCTTATAGCGCACTCAGGACAATCAGAATGCTTACGAAATTGTGTTGGGGAGTTAGGCATGGACACTAGGTAGCCCATGGTGACCAGCAAAGAAATTTCAAATTGCTTAGGTGATCACCCAAGGCGTAATACACTTATATATGAATCTACATACAAAGTATATACATTGGCAATAGGGGGAAATTTTGGTCGACATCAAAATGCAACTTTTTGCTATCAGAAGGTAGCTACCAGGTCAAGGAGTGTGTCTGTGCATTTGGATTTGAGCTATGATGCATTACGTGTACGCAGGAGAGGCCGTGGTGACAAGACCAAAAATTGACATTTTTTGGACTTGTCACCACGAGGCTTATAGCGCACTCAGGACAATCAGAATGCTTACGAAATTGTGTTGGGGAGTTAGGCATGGACACTAGGTAGCCCATGGTGACCAGCAAAGAAATTTCAAATTGCTTAGGTGATCACCCAAGGCGTAATACACTTATATATGAATCTACATACAAAGTATATACATTGGCAATAGGGGGAAATTTTGGTCGACATCAAAATGCAACTTTTTGCTATCACAAGGTAGCTACCAGGTCCAGGAGTGTGTCTGTGCATTTGGATTTGAGCTATGATGCATCACGTGCACACAGGAGAGGCCGTGGTGACAAGACCAAAAATTGACATTTTTTGGGCTTGTCACCACGAGGCTTATAGCGCACTCAGGACAATCAGAATGCTTACGAAATTGTGTTGGTGAGTTAGGCATGGACACTAGGTAGCCCATGGTGACCAGCAAAGAAATATCAAATTGCTTAGGTGATCACCACAAGGCGTAATACACTTATATATGAATCTACATACAAAGTATATACATTGGCAATAGGGGGAAATTTTGGTCGACATCAAAATGCAACTTTTTGCTATCAGAAGGTAGCTACCAGGTCCAGGAGTGTGTCTGTGCATTTGGATTTGAGCTATGATGCATCACGTGCACACAGGAGAGGCCGTGGTGACAAGACCAAAAATTGACATTTTTTGGACTTGTCACCACGAGGCTTATAGAGCACTCAGGACAATCAGAATGCTTACGAAATTGTGTTGGGGAGTTAGGCATGGATACTAGGTAGCCCTTGGTGACCAGCAAAGAAATCTCAAATTGCTTCGGTGATCACCACGAGGCGTAATACACTTATATATGAATCTACATATAAAGTATATACATTGGCAATAGGGGGAAATTTTGGTCGACATCAAAATGCAACTTTTTGCTATCACAAGGTAGCTACCAGGTCCAGGAGTGTGTCTGTGCATTTGGATTTGAGCTATGATGCATCACGTGCACACAGGAGAGGCCGTGGTGACAAGACCAAAAATTGACATTTTTTGGTCTTGTCACCACGAGGCTTATAACGCACTCAGGACAATCAGAATGCTTCCGATGGGACTGCTTACGAAATTGTGTTGGTTCATGAGTTTGGCATGGACACTGGGTCACCCTTGGTGACCAGACAAGAAATCGTTACTCGATACTCTCCCATACATTGAAAAAATATTAAGCACCTTCCAATGTAGTTGGGGTTACGGGTCACCTATTGAGATGGAAATTGTTTCAGAAGTTAGTTCACGTCCCTGCCTAGATCTGTCTGAAATATCAAGTTGACACGCCCCCTCCCCCATGAGCTATGAAAAAAGGAGCTTAGCGTTTTATCTCCTATACTCTCCCATACATTGAAAAAATATTAAGCACCTTCCAATGTAGTTGGGGTTACGGGTCACCTATTGAGATGGGAATTGTTTCAGAAGTTAGTTCACGTCCCCAGCTAGGTCTGTCTGAAATATCAAGTTGACACGCCCCCTACCCCATTAGCTATGCAAAAAGGTGCTTAGCGTTTTATCTCCTATACTCTCCCATACATTGAAAAAATATTAAGCACCTTCCAATGTAACTGGGGTTACGGGTCACCTATTGAGATGGGAATTGTTTCAGAAGTTAGTTCACATCCCTAGCTAGGTCTGTCTGAAATATCAAGTTGACACGCCCCCTCCCCCATGAGCTATGCAAAAAGGTGCTTAGCGTTTTATCTCCTATACTCTCCCATACATTGAAAAAATATTAAGCACCTTCCAATGTAGTTGGAGTTACGGGTCACCTATTGAGATGGGAATTATTTCAGAAGTTAGTTCACGTCCCTAGCTAGGTCTGTCTAAAATATCAAGTTGACACGCCCCCTCCCCCATGAGCTATGCAAAAAGGTGCTTAGCGTTTTATCTCCTATACTCTCCCCCTACACGCATATATGAATGTACATACAAAGTATATACATTCTATTATATGTGGCACTGGGGGGAAATTTTGGTCCACATCAAAATGCATCCTTTTTGCTATCAGAAGGTAGCTACTAGGTCCAGGAGTGTGTCTGTGCAATCGGATTTGAGCTATGATGCATCACGTGCACACAGGAGAGGCCGTGGTGACAACTCAAAAAATTGACATTTTTTGGCTTGTCACCACGAGGCTTATAGCGCACTCAGGACAATCAGAATGTTTACGAAATTGTGTTGGAGAGTTTGGCATGGACACTGGGTAGCCCTTGGTGAACAGAAAAGAAATCTCAAATTGCTTAGGTGATCACCACAAGGCCTATTACACGCATATATGAATGTACATACAAAGTATATACATTCTATTATATGTGGCACTGGGGGGAAATTTTGGTCCACATCAAAATGCATCCTTTTTGCTATCAGAAGGTAGCTACTAGGTCCAGGAGTGTGTCTGTGCACTCGGATTTGAGCTATGATGCATTACGTGCACACAGGAGAGGCCGTGGTGACAACTCAAAAAAAATTGACATTTTTTGGCTTGTCACCATGAGGCTTATAGCGCACTCAGGACAATCAGAATGCTTACGAAATTGTGTTGGTGAGTTTGGGATGGACACTGGGTAGCCTTTGGTGAACAGAAAAGAAATCTCATATTGCTTAGGTGATCACCACAAGGCGTATTACACGCATATATGAATGTACATACAAAGTATATACATTCTATTATATGTGGCACTGGGGGGAAATTTTGGTCCACATCAAAATGCATCTTTTTTGCTATCAGAAGGTAGCTTCTAGGTCCAGGAGTGTGTCTGTGCAATCGGATTTGAGCTATGATGCATCACGTGCACACAGGAGAGGCCGTGGTGACAACTCAAAAAATTGACATTTTTATGCTTGTCACCACGAGGCATATAGCGCACTCAGGACAATCAGAATGCTTACAAAATTGTGTTGGTGAGTTTAGCACGGACACTGGCTAGCCCTTGGTGACCAGCAAAAAATCGTCCAATTGCTCAGGTGATCACCACAAGGCATATTACACTTATATACATACAAAAGTATATACATTTTAATATATGTGGCATATGGGCACTGGGGGGAATTTTTTGTTGACATCAAAATGCATTTTTCTTGTTATCAGAAGGACCGCACAGGGTCGAGTAGTGTGTCTGTGCATTCGGATTTGACCTATGATGCATCACGTGCACACAGGAGAGGCCGTGGTGACAAGCCAAAAAAATAACATTTCTTACTTGTCACCACAAGGCTTATAGCGCACTCAGGACAATCTCAATTCTTCCCAAATTGTGTTGGTGAGATTAGCACGAACACTGGCTAGCCCTTGGTGACCAGCAAAGAAATGTCCAATTGCTCAGGTGATCACTACAAGGCATATTACACTTATATACATACAAAAGTACATACATTATATTAAATGTGGCATATGGGCACTTGGGAGAATGTTTGTTCGACATCAAAATGCATCTTTTTTGTTATCAGAATGACTGTACTAGGTCAAGGAGTATGTCTGTGCATTCGTATTTCTCAAAGTTCCTGAGAAGATGGCCATGCTGGTGTCAGAGGGAAAGGGGGGTCACTTACACCTATGTCACCAGTGGGAAATACAAAATGGCATGTGCCGGTCGACGAGATACGTACCTAAATACCTGACCCATCGTAGCATAATGCAGTGTGCTAGATTTGGTATACATAATATAACTTATTGTGTTGACATTGTGATAATAGATTATTGTAAACAGGTACTGGCAATAGTTCTATTTTGATGTGTGTGTTTGCAGTGCTACACAGAACTATTAATTTTGCATGTGGAGGTCTGTCTTGTTTACCACCAGAACAAGTGGTACTCTGAGAGCAGATGTAATACTTGAGTACGATAATCACAGTGGATCAGATAATGATGCACTCACTGGTTACTACCGGTCATGTCCAGTATCTTGTCATGAATGATCTTCACTACTTCAAAACTGAACACAAAGCAAGTGAACATATTCTATCAGTTAATATACCTCAACCCATACCCTACACAACCACACCTCGAAGATGCAATTTGGTAATATCTTCTCTTTACATAGGAATACTGCTATGTCCCTTACAGTGTTCGCGCATTCTCCGACGAAGTTTCTATCACAGGAAAGCAATAATACACATACAGTCTGGAATGTGGGAAAACTTTACATACCCTCGGGTTTTATAGTATGAAACAGAAGACTTTGTAAAGCTCCCTTGCCGTAGCTACGAGCTACGTAGCTCCACCATCTTCGAGTATATTCGAATATATGAGGAAATACTGCAACATCATATAATATGCATTCCTACGCGTAACTACTACAGTGAATTTATATTATTTCTATTGTGCGAACAAAATGGCCGATTTCAAAACGCCGACAATTAGGATTTGGGCTAGAATTTGAGTGAAAAGACTTCAACGAACTTTAAATCTTCACCGAAGGTTCTTCTAAACCTATTAGAGACGATCAAGTGATTCGAGTGCCTGGGGGTGGCCTATTCTCCGAATTGAACATTGAGGGCAACTTTAAATAGCGCAGATAATAATAATAAAATAGATAAGTCACGGTGGCGGGGTGGTCAGGTGACACGACTCTAGGCTCCAGGTCGCGGGTTCGAATCCTCAAAAGGACGGTTTTTTTCTCTGAAAAAAAATAGCTCACTTCCTGGTGGTCAGTCGCATACTCTCTACAAAGAACCGTAGGGGGGAGCTTTGGGACTCGCGGCTGACCTCCCAGCTAGAATAGTGTCTTCTGCATTCGTGGAATGACGCAAGTACACAGTCTCTGTGGAAAGTCCCTGTAAAGCTCTACATATATAGGTGTCTTCGACCCTGAGTGGGTGACTTTTTTATTAATTACAAATCCGACAATTTCTTCATTTCATTAATGTGATCATTATGATACAGTATTTTGACACTTGAACAAATTATGGACAACATAAGGTTGGAAAGAGTGAGAGCTATTGCTACACCCACGTACTACCGTTTTAACTAATATTTATAATGTAATTATGCGTATATTTTAATTGTCAATAACAAGTATCTATGGCCTAAATAAGTATACCCAACTTAACCTAAGTGACAGTCAATTAGAACAGAGGGAATGGGTATTTCCTGTGAAGGTGTAAAAGGGGTGGGTCCTGTATTGATGTTAAGACGTGAAAATCAAGATGCTGATTGTCCCGCATGTAGTTGAATTTAACGTTTTACAAAGCCAAAAGGTTTCAAAATGAAAGTATGTCAGTCACTTTTATCAGTTTGGAACACTTACGTATGTTTGCAAGAATTTCAACTGTGGAATAATATGACTGAATCAACTTTTTGTATTTTATTAATAAGTAGAATGGTAAATTTAAAGTTTTCAATTCTTATTACTGTCAATGCAAAGAACTGTGATATTTCTCTGGAAGTGTTTGGAGAAGACCTGCAGGAAGGCAAGAACAGAGCATTCACATTTTACATACCAGCTACAGGTATGCCTCTATTGACCTTCACACCTCGGTCCTTCAATACTGTCCTACTAAACAGTTTGGAGAAGTACCTCTGGAGAGTTAAAAATATGTTCACAACAATGCGACTACTTCAGTGGACACTGCTGACCTATCCTGAATCACACAAGCAAGTGACAATGATCTTGCCAGGCCCCAATGTTCTTGCAACCTATAAATTGTGTGTGTGTGTGTGTGTGTTACCATGATACTAGCAAGGTGTAGACCATTAAGCAAACCTTAACAGCAGCAGCAACGTTCAGTCCGGATGATGCTCCCACAAAGAAACCTTCTTCATGGAGAATTCTAAATGTCTAAAAAGTGACAACTACATGACTTTACAAATAAACAAATCAACTAATATTATACCACGCACCATTGTTACAGCCTCTTCATCAGATATCATAACAGCAGAATCTATAGGAGCACCAGATACATTGTTAGTCACTCTTCGATGATCAATGCCTTCAGTAATTGAGGATCTTTCTGTTATTTCCAGTTTACCATGAGAAAAGTAGTTGTAGAGTACACTTCCCTCAAATAATGCATTGCTTACGCATACACACACACACACACACACACACACACACACACACACACACACAAACACACACACACACACACACACACACACAAACACACACAAACACACACACACACACACACCACAACACCACAACACCACAACAACACAGTCATGTTCACCTGAGGATCAGCAAGGATAACTTGCATTAGGGGATTCTTCTCTTTCAGGAACAAACCAACACCTACCAATGGATACTTGATATATGGAATTCCTTTGTAGATATGTGAAGTACAAACCAGCAAGCGTTCCACCTGTTCCTGTTCCAAAAGTAACAGCATCAACTCTGCCATCTACAATTGATGGCAATATCACGATCACATACGTACATATGCCCACACCATTATACACACGTGCATACTTGTTTGCCTCCAGATTTCAGGGCCTGTAGTCTCATAATGAGCTAGTCTGTTAGCTGTATTGTCAAACTATTTGGTCCAAACTGCATTTGAAAGATAACTTGCAAATCTTTTGGCCTGCATAGAGTAGTATACTTTGACATCAAGACATCATATTCAGAGATTATACTACTCATATTAACAAATTCACTAACTATGTGGTTGTAGTTTTCTGGGTTATCATAAGGGACAGCTGGTACTGGTCTAACGTCTGCTCCTAGGACATGTAGAGCATCTATTTTTTTTCCTGTATACATTAAACAATGCACTCAGCCACAAAGGAGTCATAACCCAGTGATGTTGACGAACCTGGGATTGCGTGTCTGGCACACAAATCACACATTGATAGCCAATAGCATTGCATAGATGTGCCAAACCAATTCCTATGCACAGCAGGAAATCGGTTTGAGATATATAACAACATATAACCCTAGCGTCGACAATACAAGAAAATGAACTCATAACAAACCAGACCTGTGTTGCCTGCTGTCCCTTCCACTATGGTCCCACCGGGCCTCGCCAAACCTATCCAATTAATTTTGGAACAATAATACTGCATGGTTCAAACTTCAGTCAATGTTTCTGACCTCTTTCTTCAGCGTCCTTGATGAGGTACAGAGCGGCCCTGTCCTTAACGGAACCACCAGGGTTTAGCTGCTCCGCCTTAACAACAATATTACATGATGTCTCTTCGCTCACACCCTTTAACCTCACTAAAGGAGTACTACAGGATATGAAAAGGCATCCATAATTAAATTTCAGCCAGAAAACACTTGGATACTCAAAGCACCCTCACTTGCCAACCAATTTAGTAAAACCATCCACAACGTTCGAACTATAACGTAACTACAGAGAGAAAGATTATGTCATGATAACCAAGACTTATGCCAACATCGATAGGGCTGGGACGCACTCTACACAGCCGCCCCACCACACGGACTACAAACCTTCTACCAGAGCTCAAACTTCCTGAGAAGACGGCCATGCTGGTGTCAGAGGGAAAGGGGGTCACCACACCGTCATAACATAGACAACACCCTACGACACACCACACCGTCATAACATAGACAACACCCTACGACACACCACACCGGCATAACATAGACAGCACACAAAGCTCCCTTGCCGTAGCTACGAGGGATCAAGTGCAGCGCCTGGACCAGCCATCGTAGCGATTCTGTGACGTCATTATGACGTCATACACATCAATTACGTCATTTCGGTACTATTTATAGCGTAGTATTAATCATAGCATTAATTATAACTTTAATATACACATTAAATCAACATTAAATGGGATTTATGAATATAATTATCGTTTCGGCGCGTAATTTGAGAGTTCAAGCTGTTTAGAATGTCTTTACTTGATCTTGGCCCTGTTCTTTTTGGTGGCAATGATGGCATAATTTCCTACATGAAAAGTAAGTAGGTATGAATTAACATAATGTCATACTATTAGTACAAAACAATAATTACTATGTAGGTAAGCAACTTCTGTCCAGTTCTAAGAACTGCCCTAATTGCAGTACACCAGGCAACCCCCAACCCATGAATTGGGAAACAAGAGGGGATGGGGCAGATGGATATCGATGGAGATGTCCAGTGTCATCCTGCAGGAAATCTGTGGGTATTCGCAAGGGGACCTTCTTTGAAAAGACTGTAATAAGTCTGCAGAAGTGGTTACTCTTGATTTATTGGTGGTCAAGAGAATACCCAGTGAGTGCAGCCATGGAAGAGGCTAAAGTGTCAAAACACACGGCCATTGATGTATACCAATGGCTACGTGAAATTTGCTCATCGAAGTTGTTGGCAACGAGCATTAAATTAGGTGGTGCAAATAAAATTGTACAAATTGACGAGAGTCTTTTCCGCCACAAGCCAAAGGTAAACAAGTGTAATAATTACATTCAATTTGTCCAATAGTGTATCTTTCAATCTTTACTTTTGCATTCTTGCATGATTAGTATCAAAGAGGTCGTCGGACAACCCAAGAAAAATGGGTTTTCGGTATGGTGGATTGCAGCACATCTCCTGCTCTAGGATACATGGAAACCGTTCCAGATAGGACTGCAACCACCTTGTTGCCGATTATCCAGGCCCACATTCTGCCAGGGACTACAATCCATTCAGATCAGTGGCGGGCCTACCAGAGAGTGCAATCTCTACCAAATGTTTCCCAGTATAGGACAGTCAACCACTCAGTAAATTTTGTCGACCCCCAAACTGGAACGCACACTCAAAACATTGAGTCCTACTGGGCCAGAGTTAAACTAAAGTTCAAAAGAATGAAGGGTGTATACTCCGAACATTTAAACTCGTATTTGGACGAGTTTTTATGGCGAGAAAGACATGGGAAGACCAGTGAGGAGACCTTTAACAACATCATTGCGCATATAGCTGATATTTATCCGGTGTAGGTACAGGTGTAATCAACACAACATAACAAACATACCCACAAAAATAACCTAAACAAATCAAAAAGTCATGGAACGATTAAAATCTACAAAAATCAACTTATCTTCCATTTTTCAGTTATTTTATTCCGTGTAACCTTCATAGCCATCTTTTTATACCACCACCTCTTTTTGTGTTGGAGCTACAGCTTCACGAATCTTCACTTTTTTTAGTTTGTCTTCAAGAGGACTGAAACACGAGTGAAAATTACTACTGACGCTATTACTATGCTATAAATAGTACCGAAATGACGTAATTGATGCGTATGACGTCATAATGACGTCACAGAATCGCTACGATGGCTGGTCCAGGCGCTGCACTTGATCCGCTACGAGCTACGTAGCTCCACCATCTTCGAGTATACTCGAATTTAGGATTTACTGCAACATCATATAATATGCATTCCTACGCGTAACTACTACAGTGAATTTATATTATTTCTATTGTGCGAACAAAATGGCCGATTTCAAAACGCCGACAATTAGGATTTGGGCTAGAATTTGAGCGCGAAGACTTCAACGAGCTTTAAATCTTCACCGAAGGTTCTTCTAAACCTATTAGAGACGATCAAGTGATTCGAGTGCCTGGGGTGGCCTATTCTCCGAATTGAATATTTAGGGCAACTTTAAATAGTGCAGATAATACTAATAAAATAGATAGGTCACGGTGGCGGGGTGGTCAGGTGACACGACTCTAGGCTCCAGGTCGCGGGTTCGAATCCTCAAAAGGACGGTTTTTTTCTCTGAAAAAAAATAGCTCACTTCCTGGTGGTCAGTCGCATACTCTCTACAAAGAACCGTAGGGGGGAGCTTTGGGACTCGCGGCTGACCTCCCAGCTAGAATAGTGTCTTCTGCATTCGTGGAATGACGCAAGTACACAGTATCTGTGGAAAGTCCCTGTAAAACTCTACATATATAGGTGTCTTTGACCCTGAGTGGGTGACTTTTTTATTAAAAACCCTGGAATTCTTGCTTTATTTCGTATTTCAAATACATCAATAGAACAGATTACTATAACAATAACATAGTATTAATTAGTATCAAAGAATTTGAAACTGTCTCTTCATGTCTATCATCAACTGCCAATCATTCTTCTTCTGCAAATCTTCTCTGGAGTATCCTTGACAGCATCAATAGACTACCTACTTATCTGTATAGCAGAACAGTGTCAATAATATTTGATCATATTACCTCGCCAATGGCTTACTTTGCCAACAATCAGGTCAGCCTCATCAAAATGTCACCCAAAGGGTCTAGGTGTCTCTCCTTGCATCCTTTGTCACCAAATCACTGGCTTGTGGTTGGCCTTGTTACAATGCCGATGTCACAAAACTATACCAGACATAAACTGACAGTAAGCACTCCATTGGATCACATCCAAGTACACTGTATACCTGCACCCATTGAACATGCAAACAGGAAGAATAAAAAAACTGATAATAAATCCCATCCGTGTTGAAGTATGTGCCACCACGCACGCACGCACACACACACACACACACACACACACACACACAGACACACAGACACACATGCACACAAAACACACACATGTACACACACATACAAAAGACACACACATATATGATATACACACAACCACACATACAATACATACAGAGACAGATACAAACACAAACATACATAAAACACACACACACACACACACACACACACACAGACACAGACACAAAACACACACATGTAAACACACATACAAAAGACACACACATTATGATATACACACAACCACACATACAATACTCAAAGCACCCTCACTTGCCAACCAATCCTTTAAAACCATCCACAACCAGGACTTATGCCAACATCGATAGGGCTGGGACGCACTCTACATAGCCACCCCACCACACGGACTGCAAACCTTCTACCAGAGCTCAAACTTCCTGAGAAGACGGCCATGCTGGTGTCAGAGGGAAAGGGGGTCACCACACCGTCATAACATAGACAACACCCTACGACACACCACACCGGCATAACATAGACAACACACAAAGCTCCCTTGCCGTAGCTACGAGCTACGTAGCTCCACCATCTTCGAGTATACTCAAATTTAGGATTTACTGCAACATCATATAATATGCATTCCTACGCGTAACTACTACAGTGAATTTATATTATTTCTATTGTGCGAACAAAATGGCCGATTTCAAAACGCCGACAATTAGGATTTGGGCTAGAATTTGAGCGCGAAGACTTCAACGAGCTTTAAATCTTCACCGAAGGTTCTTTTAAACCTATTAGAGACGATCAAGTGATTCGAGTGCCTGGGGGTGGCCTATTCTCCGAATTGAACATTGAGGGCAACTTTAAATAGCGCAGATAATAATAATAAAATAGATAGGTCACGGTGGCGGGGTGGTCAGGTGACACGACTCTAGGCTCCAGGTCGCGGGTTCGAATCCTCAAAAGGACGGTTTTTTTCTCTGAAAAAAAATAGCTCACTTCCTGGTGGTCAGTCGCAATACTCTCTACAAAGAACCGTAGGGAGGAGCTTTGGGACTCGCGGCTGACCTCCCAGCTAGAATAGTGTCTTCTGCATTTGTGGAATGACGCAAGTACACAGTATCTGTGGAAAGTCCCTGTAAAACTCTACATATATAGGTGTCTTTGACCCTGAGTGGGTGACTTTTTTATTAACACAGTCTCTGTGGAAAGTCCCTGTAAAACTCTACATATATAGGTGTCTTTGACCCTGAGTGGGTGACTTTTTTATTAATTACAAATCCGACAATTTCTTCATTTCATTAATGTGATCATTATAATACAGTAATTTGATACTTGAACAAATTATGGACAACATAAGGTTGGAAGAGTGAAAGCTATTGCTCCACCCACGTACTACCGTTTTAACTAATATTTATTATGTAACTAATATTTATTATGTAACTAATATTTATTATGTAACTAATATTTATTATGTAACTATGCGTTTATTTTAATTGTCAATAACAAGTATCTATGGCCTAAATAAGTATACCAAACTTAACCTAAGTGACAGTCGATTAGAATAGAGGGAATGGGTATTTCCTGTGAATGTGTAAAAGGGGTGGGTCCTGTATTGATGTTAAGGCGTTAAAATCAAGATGCTGATTGTCCCACATGTAGTTGAATTTGACGTTTTACAAAGCCAAAAGGTTTCAAAATGAAAGTATGTCAGTCACTTTTATCAGTTTGGAACACGTATGTATGTTTGCAAGAATTTCAACTGTGGAATAATATGACTGAATCAACTTTTTGTATTTTATTAATAAGTAGAATGGTAAATTTAAAGTTTTCAATTCTTATTACTGTCAATGCAAAGAACTGTGATATTTCTCTGGAAGTGTTTGGAGAAGACCTGCAGGAAGGCAAGAACAGAGCATTCACATTTTACATACCAGCTACAGGTATGCCTCTATTGACCCTCTCACCTCGGTCCTTCAATACTGTCCTACTGAACAGTTCGGAGAAGTACCTCTGGAGAGTTAAAAATATGTTCACAACAATGCGACTACTTCAGTGGACACTGCTGACCTATCCTGAATCACACAAGCAAGTGACAATGGTCTTGCCAGGCCCCATTGTTCTTGCAACCTATAAATTATGTGTGTGTGTTACCATGATACTAGCAAGGTGTAGACCATTAAGCAAACCTTAACAGGAGCAGCAACGTTCAGTCCGGATGATGCTCCCACAAAGAAACCTTCTTCATGGAGAATTCTAAATGTCTAAGAAGTGACAACTACATGACTTTACAAATAAACAAATCAACTAATATTATACCACGCACCATTGTTACAGCCTCTTCATCAGATATCATAACAGCAGAATCTATAGGAGCACCAGATACATTGTTAGTCACTCTTCCCTGACCAATGCCTTCAGTAATTGAGGATCTTTCTGTTCTTTCCAGTTTACCATGAGAAAAGTAGTTGTAGAGTACACTTCCCTCAAATAATGCATTGCTTACACATTCACACACACACACACACACATGCACACACACACACACACACACAAACACACACACACAAACACCACAACACCACAACAACACAGTCATGTTCACCTGAGGATCAGCAAGGACAACTTGCACTAGGGGATTTTTCTCTTTCAGGAACAGACCAACACCTGCCAATGGATACTTGATATATGGAATTCCTTTGTAGATATGTGAAGTACAAACCAGCAAGTGTTCCACCCGTTCCTGTTCCAAAAGTAACAGCATTAACTCTGCCATCTACAGTTGATGGCAATATCACGATCACATACATATGCCCACACCATTATACACACGTGCATACTTGTTTGCCTCCAGATTTCAGGGCCTGTAGTCTCATAATGAGCTAGTCTGTTAGCTGTATTGTCAAACTATTTGGTCCAAACTGCATTTGAAAGATAACTTGCAAATCTTTTGGCCTGCATAGAGTAGTATACTTTGACATCAAGACATCATATTCAGAGATTATACTACTCATATTAACAAATTCACTAACTATGTGGTTGTAGTTTTCTGGGTTATCATAAGGGACAGCTGGTACTGGTCTAACGTCTGCTCCTAGGACATGTAGAGCATCTATTTTTTTTCCTGTATACATTAAACAATGCACTCAGCCACAAAGGAGTCATAACCCAGTGATGTTGACGAACCTGGGATTGCGTGTCTGGCACACAAATCACACATTGATAGCCAATAGCATTGCATAGATGTGCCAAACCAATTCCTATGCACAGCAGGAAATCGGTTTGAGATATATAACAACATATAACCCTAGCGTCGACAATACAAGAAAATGAACTCATAACAAACCAGACCTGTGTTGCCTGCTGTCCCTTCCACTATGGTCCCACCGGGCCTCGCCAAACCTATCCAATTAATTTTGGAACAATAATACTGCATGGTTCAAACTTCGGTCAATGTCTCTGACCTCTTTCTTCAGCGTCCTTGATGAGGTACAGAGCGGCCCTGTCCTTAACGGAACCACCAGGGTTTATCTGCTCCGCCTTAACAACAATATTACATGATGTCTCTTCGCTCACACCCTTTAACCTCACTAAAGGAGTACTACAGGATATGAAAAGGCATCCATAAATTTCAGCCAGAAAACACTTGGATACTCAAAGCACCCTCACTTGCCAACCAATTCTTTAAAACCATCCACAAACTTTACATACCCTCGGGTTTTATAGTACGAAACAGAAACAGAAGACTTTGTAAAGCTCCTTTGCCGTAGCTACGAACTACGTACCTCCACCATCTTCGAGTATATTCGAATTTAGGAAATACTGCAACATCATATAATATGCATTCCTACGCGTAACTACTACAGTGAATTTATATTATTCATATTGTGCAAACAAAATGGCCGATTTCAAAATGCCCACAATTAGGATTTGGGCTAGAATTTGAGCGCAAAGACTTCAACGAACGTTAATTATTCACCGAAGGTTCTTCTAAACCTATTAGAGACGATCAAGTGATTCGAGTGCCTGGGGGTGGCCTATTCTCCGAATTGAACATTGAGGGCAACTTTAAATAGCGCAGATAATAATAATAAAATAGATAGGTCACGGTGGCGGGGTGGTCAGGTGACACGACTCTAGGCTCCAGGTCGCGGGTTCGAATCCTCGAAAGGACGGTTTTTTTCTCTGAAAAAAATAGCTCACTTCCTGGTGGTCAGTCGCATACTCTCTACAAAGAACCGTAGGGGGGAGCTTTGGGACTCGCGGCTGACCTCCCAGCTAGAATAGTGTCTTCTGCATTCGTGGAATGACGCAAGTACACAGTCTCTGTGGAAAGTCCCTGTAAAGCTCTACATATATAGGTGTCTTTGACCCTGAGTGGGTGACCTTTTTGTTAACTGCTATTTTATATAATTTTCGTTTATTGCGTTTATTTTGTTAATTTTAATGTGATAATCATAATACTTAAACTTAATAATACTTGAACAATAGAACAGATTATTATGACAAGTATGTAATATTAACGAGTATTAAAGAATTCAAAGTGAAACTGTTTCTTCAGGTCTACATCTATGTATCATCAACTGCCAATCACATTTCTACAAATCTTCTATGAAGTATTCCTTGACATCATCAATAGACTGCATACTTATCTTATAGCAAAACACAAATAAACAAACAATAAATCACATCCTTGGTGAATAATGTGTCACATGCATGCACACACATGCATACAAAACACACACACATACAATACACACAGACACACACACACACACACACACACACACACACACACACACACACACACACACAAATACATACAAAACACACACACACACAGCACATTTATTTCAATTGCCTAATTTCTAACCGCCGTGGTAGACTGCATACATTATTATTGTAGTGAATATCTCCCAAATACAAGCTTTACTAAGATAATTGAATAATGTCAGAATTGTAGTTCCTAATACAATCACACAGTGTCTTTTAGTCTTCTCGCTCCTTAATTCTTCCTCCATCATTTTCACTTACAAAATGCTTTCTAAGATGTGGTGGATTTATGCCCAACAATGTCACTTCTGTGTAATTGATATTTAATATACTTTGATTACCTGAAGCAACCACCCAAAGCAATTAAATGATCCAGAGTGGTTCTGCAGGATCTGCTACGCTGCATTAAAAGGACAGTAATTTCTGTTTTATTGTTATTTTTGTATTATGCTTCAGTTACTCTCTGTTATCCATGGCCACACAACATTATGCTGGTAATTCTTGAATGACAAAATTAATGTCGTTTTAGACTAGATATAACATGATATTCAAGGCCATACAACTCTAGATACCTTGGTGGGCGCCTAGTATAGTAGCCCCCAGGGCTAAAGGCTCACCCACGTTAAATAAGATTCCGTAACCAAAACCAGATATAATGCCTTTACGAGGTATTCGACTACAATTTATCTCCACACACCGCCAAATGACTGAACTTAGATGAACAAGTACAACACAGCATCTGATTGGTGCACATGATCACATGACCAGTTGCCGGGACTATAGGCTGAAAATGGCTTTCAGGTTGCTGGATCAATAGCCACAGGGTAATTTTTAGGGTTAGTAACCTAACCTAAATAGTACAGAGTATAATTAGCATATTGTACACCATATAATCAGATAGGTGTAAAACGTTCATAGTCAGCAATTTGCTGTTATTACTACCAATTTTCGGCATAATTCACCCGAAAACCTGCTCGAGCACACTAGCAGCAGAAGCAAGGCCAAGGTAGCTGATGCGGCGAATGATACAGGAGTGCCCGCATGTGCTAAACATATGACATGTGCACAACAACACCTTGCCCATAATAATAATAATAATAATAATAATAACAATGGAAGACATGCATACTAATGTTGAAACAATGCTGGTTGGTGTGAAGTCAGATACACATACAGTACACATAAAAAATTAAACTACACAGAACTACTGGTATAATAGAGAGTAACCTCTGCACCACAATCAAAGTGGTGTGCTATATAGCTCAGCAGTTGGATTGGCTATGTAGTCTCCATTTTGCCCTCCCACTTTGGGCCTTAGTCCAAGGGAGCTTCTTAGACTGGCGTTTCTGTTAATTGATCTTAAGCTTCCTCCAGCTTGGTAGTGAGCGGATACTCCTGTAGTGTTGTCCCAGTAACGTGTTGTGATACTGATCATGAGAAAGGTATAACAGGTATAAAGCACCTCGCACTGGTATGTAATGATAAGACATTATAGTAACACTTACTACACCTACGTACACACATAGATACGTTGTGACCACAGTCATTCATAGCATGTGATCTAGAGACTATACACACCATCCTTTACCTGTATTGTTGGTATCTCTCCTTGTACCTTGGTCGGCAACAGCAGCATCCACATATTAACAGAGCTACTAATAACAGGGCCAATAGACCTACCACACCTCCAACAACACCTCCGATCAGAGCAACAGGAATTTGTGGTGGGGGTGGGGACTAAATATATGAAAGTACAACACATTTGGTTATTAAAAGATATTATTAATGAACACACACACACACACACACACACACACACACACACACACACACACACACACACGTTCACAAACACACACACACACATTCACAAACACACACACACATGTTCACAAACACAAACACACACCCACACACACACACACACACACACACACACACACGTTCACAAACACACACACACACATTCACAAACACACACACACATGTTCACAAACACAAACACACACCCACACACACGTGCACAAACACACACAATCACAAACACACACACATTCACACACGTGCACACACACACGTTCACAAACACACACATATTCACAAACACACACACACACACACACACACACACACACACACACACACATAGATAAGACACTACTTACGGTACTTGGTGAAGGCGTTGTCACTGATGATGATGTATCCGGGGATGTCGTCTCAACCGTCGACGAAGTACTCGAAGAAGGAACTAATACCACTGACGTGGGAGGAGGTAAGGGAGGAGACGAAGAGCTTGCCATGAAAGATAACGAGGACGATACCATTGAAGTACTTGATGTGAAAGGTGATATTTGTGAAGAGTCCATAACAGTTCCCGATTCATTGGCAGTGACTACCTCGACAGAAGAGGTTCGCATAACGTCTGAAATAGGCGTGGGTTCAACCATAGACCCTGTTTCGACAGAAATGGACGTGGAATCGGCCATGAATCCACTGGGGGCGCTCATGGAGCTCTGGGCACCGGTCAGGCGAGGGATCGGGAATGACAGACAAAGACATAAACACAAAACGCGACAGATTTCTGGAATCATTTTATCTTCATGTACTTGGGAGATTGGGCGTTTATAGTGATGTCGAACACTTTCTCTTTAGATTGGAATCCTTAAAATCAGTCAAATGTCTACGTTCGTTGATAATGCAACGAACCGCAAGAATGTAATCTGGTCACTTCCGATTTTACGGAACGTGTACGACACGACACTAAACGCACATTCTTATCTATGGTGAGGCTGTCCAAGAAGAAGACCTTTTTTGCTCTGTGCTTGGTGTCATTTTTGATTTCCGCCTTCGTTTTGAATCGCAGAGGTGTGGATGAAGTGATACCTCTAACTCCTCCTATATCTGCTGCCTCTTCATCAGCGCAGTACAAAGTGAAGACGAGTGATTCGCAGTTTCTATTGTCACTTAGGTCTACACCTCTTATCAAAGAGGCGGCGTCTCCTAAATTGGAGGACAATTTTTGTACACCATCGAGCCATTCTGTTGTGTTTCTTATGAGAATAGCGAAATGTGCCAGTACGTCTTTAGTAGAGCTCGTGAATTCCTTATCGAAAAGAAACAAATTCATGTTTGTGTTCAACAGAAGCGGAGCCTATAACTGGAAGCAGGAGGAGATCATGCAGGTGTCTGAAGTGTGTTCTAGGAAACTAGCCCGCTCCCAGGAGTTGAAGGAATTTAATGTGAAGGAGCTTGTGGTCTATGCGAGACACTTGTATTTCACTGACTTCAGATCCCTCGAATACACCTACATTACGTTTGTTCGAGATCCCGTGTCTAGGGTTGCGTCGTCTTATTTTTACTATCATTTTAGCCATAAACCGGGGATCCGACAGTTGATTCCCCCTCAGCATAGAGGAGAAAACCTATTGGATTGTGTGAGGTTCAACCATGATGGCTGTGTGGCTAATCTCATGACCAAGTACTTCTGTGGACATGACCATTTTTGTGGTAGTGGCAGTCCAGAGGCTGTGAGTAGAGCCAAAGAGAACATGAAAAACAAATTCATTGTTATTGGTGTCATGGAAATGATGAAATCCTCCATGGATCTCCTGCGGCTGCTCCTGCCAGCTGTGTTCGATGGAACATCCGACTTACCAGAGTTGAACGCTAATGATGTACACCACGACCTGACAGAGGAAGAACAGTACATGATCAGAATAATGAACATGGCAGATTACCAGGTGTATTATTTCGCTATTGATTTACTCAATGAACAACTCTCCCACTGCAGTATCACCACATAACCTCCTTTCTCCCTGTTCGTGTGTTTGTATACTGACTGTTCAGTGTGTTGTTTATCGAGTTGTTTATCAAGTTGTTTATCAAGTGTTTTTTAGTTCAAAATTCACTATCCATTAATTGCAATAAATGAATACTACACACTTCAATATACAATGATTTGACTGTAATGACAACAACAGCAATAAGCAGTGATGTTAGTTCCTGGTTGTATATAGCTAGTATGATCGTATTGTCGGTGGGACTGATGGACAAGCTTCTTCATTGAGTGTAGAATCAATTACTGGACGATATGTCAATGTCACCTGAGGGAGGGCAATGAACGGTATCATGAAAGAATAGTCAACTTTGCTGTTCTACATCCTCAACAATCACCTTCCCGTTGGCATCCATCTCAGTCATGGTGTGTTTCCTGTAGTGTTCACTGAAGGGCAGTTCAGCCTGGCCCTCTAAGCTTCTGCTGTAGTCATACTCGTCAATACGACTCTGTAGTCAACAAACAGCACTTTATCTGCAAGAGCTAACCCTCTGCACACAGACAGCACTTTATCTGCAAGAGCTAACCCTCTGCACACAGACAGCACTTTATCTGCAAGAGCTAACCCTCTGCACACAGACAGCACTTACGGGATAGTCCTCTCGTGCATGTGCTCCGCGGCTCTCCTTCCTACTCTCGGCAGCATAGACAGTTTGCACAGAGTTGACTATGATGTTCTCCAGCTCCAAGGTCTCTATCAAATCAGTATTCCACACCAGTCCTTTATCACTAACCTGAGGTCACAAGGCACCATAGCAGGGATGGGATGGGTCAACCAGCAAATGGGGAGTGGGGGAGTGGAATGAGGGAAGTACCTTAACAGAGTCAAATTCCTTGTAGACACTGTCCATCTTCTCACAACCTTCTTCAAGAAGTTCAGCTGTCCGGAACACCCCAGCATTGTTCTGCATGATCTGAAAAACACCATTCACTCAGTAAGCGCACCCCAGACCACATGCTGGCAAGGTTTACCTTCTGGCTCTGAAGCCTGAGGGTAGCTGTGGGCACCTCTCCAGGGGAGGTCAGCAATTTATCGATTTTTGATACACTCTCCTCTCCCATATCCTATTAATACGAGTAGCAAACCAAACACACACAACACAGGAAATACACACCAACAACATAAACAAAAACAATGTGAATATAACGCACAGGCTTCAGTTCTGGTTGGCTGTCTCCAGGTTTACTGATCTTCCCAATATCAATGGCACATGCTCTCCCAAACACAACTAAATCCAGCAGAGAGTTTGCTCCAAGTCGGTTAGCCCCATGGACACTGGCACAAGCTGCCTCTCCAGCTGCATATAGTCCTCCAATCACATAATCTCCTCTATCTGGGGAGTACTGGATCACCTAGCAACAAATACAACAACATAAATAATAGTAATAGCAACCAACGTAAACTAAATGCCTACATGCACGCACGCACGCACACACGCACGCACGTACACACACACACATACACGCACGCACACACACACCTGTCCCTTGTAGTTAGTTGGGATCCCTCCCATATTGTAATGAACTGTTGGCAGCACTGGGACAGGTTCCTTGGTCACGTCAACACCGGCGAATATTTGAGCAGTCTCTGATATTCCAGGTAACCGAGTGGCTAGAATTTCAGGTGGTAGGTGGCTAAGCTGAAGGAGAACATGGTCCTTCTCTGGGCCACACCCTCTGGACAGCAGAACAGTATATGAAAGCTCTAGTCACTACCTACAAGGACAATACTGACCGTCCTTCTCTGATCTCAAGAGTCATTGATCGTGACACAACATCCCGGGAGGCCAGGTCTTTGGCTACAGGTGCATATCGCTCCATGAACCTCTCCCCCTCACTGTTCAGGAGATACCCTCCCTCCCCACGACAACCCTCGGTGATCAGACAACCAGCTCCATATATGCCTATAACAAGGGTCACAGTGCAGGCAACAGATAAGACCACATCAGGTCAGCCATACCAGTTGGATGAAACTGCACAAACTCCATGTCCTCGTTGCCCAGACCGGCTCTGGTTATCATAGCGGATCCATCCCCAGTACACGTGTGAGCAGAGGTACACGAGAAATAGGCACGACCATAACCACTGTTGGGGCAGATAGCAGACTAGAGTTGCAGCTCCTCCAGTCTCACCAGTGAACACACTGCTACACTACCAAAGTAGGCTATGCACGTGTTCATGATGTCACAAACACATCAACACATTCATAAATACAATCCCCTAACACACTGACACAATCACCCCCATACCAACAAAATCACCCACATCCACTCACACTAACACTATCACCCACCCTGTAGCTAGAACAGTATTGTTTGAACGAAAGCGATGAATACTGCCATCCTCCAAGCACATAGCAATGACACCACAACACTTGTCCTTTCCTTCCATCATAAGGTCCAGAGCAAAGTATTCCACAAAGTATTGAGCATCGTAACGAAGAGACTGTCAATAAATCATAGTAAATATCTCAACACACACACACACACACACACACACACACACACACACACACACACACACACACACACACACACTGGAAAGACTCACTTGTCCATATAGTGTGTGGAGGAGTGAGTGGCCAGTTCTATCAGCCACACAGCAACACCTGTGAGCCTGTCCTCCTTTACCATACTGCAAACTTTGACCACCAAAGGCTCTCTGATAAATCTTACCTTCTTCAGTACGACTGAAAGGCATCCCATAGTTTTCCAACTGTTGAGGAATATACAGGAGTGATGCAATACAGGAAGCACTACTGAATGACACACTGTGCACAGGGCCATCCCATACATGAAACATTATTGTAACATATACTGTAATAATACACTATCTACACAGAATGATACAATACATTGAGGATTATTACAATGAACACTCCACACAAAGTGATGCAATACCTGACGGAATTACACAGATGGTAATGAGAGTAGAGGAATGTTGTCTGTCCAACCCACCTCAATAACTGCCTGAGGGGCTTCTTCTGTCATATAATGGATGGCATCTTGATCCCCCAACCAGTCGCTTCCCTTCACAGTGTCGTACATGTGGTACTTCCAGTCATCCTCTTCCATATTTCCCAACGCAGCATTGATACCACCCTATGTACACATGCACACACTGATATCAAACCACACACACACACACACACACACACACACACACACACACACACAGACACACACACACAGACACACACAACACACACACACACACAACACACACACAACACACATACACACACACACACACACAACACACACACACACACACACACACAACACACACACACACACACACACAACACACACACACACACAACACACACACACACACACACACACACACACACACACACACAACACACACACACACACACACACACACACACACAACACACACACACAACACACACACACACACACACACACAACACACACACACACACACAACACACACACACACACACACACACACACACATTGATACCAAACTACACACATACATCAATACCAATCACAATGTCAAAATAAAGTTAAATCATTTTCATTCATAGTAAACAGTGCTTACTTGCGCAGCCACTGTGTGGGATCTCGTGGGGAAGAGTTTAGTGATACAAGCTGTCTTGAAACCTTGCTGGGCTAGTCCGAATGCGGCCCTCAGTCCAGCTCCGCCAGCGCCCACCACAACGCAATCGAATGTGTGATCGATTATCTGATACTTTCCACCAATCTAATATGGGGAGCACGGCGAATGTTTATAGATTCTCATTACAAACAAGCAGGTTCAACATAACTTACTGTTTTCCCGGCTGCTGTGCCAACAGATAAGAATGCAGACGTACGCAACTGTCGTGAATACTTTATTCTAAATAACTACCAAATGCAGAGAACTTCACAACATTTACAGGACGCAAGACTAATACTATTATACCTTATTGGTCTGTCTGAAAAACGCCATTTTCTACGCTCTACGCTGACTTAGATCACGTGATTCACTGGGCGGGTCTTAGGATCACGTGAACATTTTTATGCTGTGGGAGTGTCTACTGTGGCACGACCTCGTGACGTTATTGGTCAGTGCTCGGGACACTGTCCAAACACAAGGTCAGGGATACTAATAGAACAATCGTCTAGGGTTTTTGGTATTCACGGTATTTTGTGAGGGATTGCAACATAATATTATTATAATATTCGAATTATCAACGTGAGCTCGAATAATGCCAAGTTACAAGTTGTACTACTTTCCTGGTCACGGAAGAGGCGAGCTTATTCGATTCCTCTTCGCCCAAGCAGGAGTAGATTACGAAGATATTCGCATTAAGGGTGAAGATTGGGGAAAGACATACAAAGAGAGTGAGTTTCATAACCTCCGATCAGTAGGACTGTCCACATCCCGAGTTACCTGGGATCACTTGCTTTGTAGAGTCTCCATTCGGCTGCATGCCTTATTTGGAAGAGGACGGTAAGCCCCTCTCTGGAAGCTTCGTCTGCGCTCGGTATTTGGCGGAAAAGTACGGTTAGTCCTAACTGGTCTCGTCGGGGGATTCGCCTGTTAGTGAATACCCCACGTTTCCTTTCTAAAGGTCTTGCTGGAGATGATGCATTCCAGAATGCAGAAATCGCTAGTGTAGGAGATGCTATCAATGACTTGGGCGGGGACATCGCCAAAGTTTTCTTTGAAAAGGACGAAACTAAAAAAGTAACCGGTCTATGATGCATTAAGTGACTGTGTTTGGATTCCCAGTCTGCTGGAGTCTAGTTCTTCAAGATTGACTGTTTGTTGTGGTACTTGTGTAGGCCGAACTAGTCAAAGACCTGAAGGAAGTCAAACTCCCCATGAGGTTCAAGTACCTCCAAAGACAGGCTGAGAAGTTTGACCAGTATTTCTTTGGTAAGGTGAGTTCCTCCTCATCTTTGTTGTCACTGATGATTGATCAGTAAGTGTTGATGTAATGATTTGTCTTCTTCACCCTGCCAGCTCACTTGGGTGGACCTTGCTTTCTTTCTGATCATTGATATGACTCTGAAGCACAACCCAACTGCTGTTGCTGTTGATGACTTTCCCAAGCTCAAAGCTATCATGACCAAAGTCCCAGAACTGCCCAACATCAAAGCATGGATTGAAAAGAGGCCAAAGTCTGATGCAAACTATTAAATTTTGTATTGTAATTAGGAAACAATATAAAGTAGACATTGAATGCCATAGAGCAGGACACAAGTACAATGCAGTACTGAAATACATATTGCAATGTTCATTAATCTCTCATGTGTATGGTTGATAATACCATTAGCAGGGTGGAGC
This sequence comes from Chondrilla cf. caribensis, assembly GCA_964020155.1. Lineage (NCBI taxonomy): Eukaryota > Metazoa > Porifera > Demospongiae > Chondrillida > Chondrillidae > Chondrilla > Chondrilla cf. caribensis. Next base: position 31,263 of record OZ026561.1, read on the forward strand.
TTATATTGTGACGTCATCAGTCAGCTCTCGGAACGTTGCCAAATGTACGTAGGTCTATACAGATATAGAGCGACCACGTCTGAGGTCAGTCACCTTCCACGATAACGCAACGTTGTCAATTCGAAGAATTAATTAAATATATAGCAAAGTTTAAACGATGCCAAGTTACAAGTTGTACTACTTTCCTGCTCGCGGAGGAGGCGAGCTTATTCGATTCGTCTTCGCTCAAGCAGGAGTAGATTACGAAGATATTCGCATTAAGGGTGAAGATTGGGGAAAGACATACAAAGAGAGTGAGTTTCATAACCTCCGATCAGTAGGACTGTCCACATCCCGAGTTACCTGGGATCACTTACTTTGTAGAGTCTCCATTCGGTTGCATGCCTTATTTGGAAGAGGACGGTAAGCCCCTCTCTGGAAGCTTCGTCTGCGCTCGGTATTTGGCGGAGAAGTACGGTTAGTCCTAACTGGTCTCGTCGGGGGATTCGCCTGTTAGTGAATACCCCACGTTTCCTTTCTAAAGGTCTTGCTGGAGATGATGCATTCCAGAATGCAGAAATCGCTAGTGTAGGAGATGCTATCAATGACTTGGTCCAGGACGTTTACAAGCCTTTTTTCGAAAAGGACGAAGGCAAAAAAGTAACCGGTCTATGATGCATTAAGTGACTGTGTTTGGATTCCCAGTCTGCTGGAGTCTAGTTCTTCAAGATTGACTGTTTGTTGTGGTACTTGTGTAGGCCGAACTAGTCAAAGACCTGAAGGAAGTCAAACTCCCCATGAGGTTCAAGTACCTCCAAAGACAGGCTGAGAAGTTTGACCAGTATTTCTTTGGTAAGGTGAGTTCCTCATCTTCGTTGTCACCGATGATTGATCAGTAAGTGTTGATTGTAATCATTTGTCTTCTTCACCCTGCCAGCTCACTTGGGTGGACCTTGCTTTCTTTCTGATCACGGATATGATTCTGAAGCAAAACCCAACTGCTGTTGATGACTTTCCCAAGCTCAAAGCTATCATGACCAAAGTCCCAGAACTGCCCAACATCAAAGCATGGATTGAAAAGAGACCACAAACTGACTTTTAGTTCATTTACTAAACCTTGGGACCAGTACAAGTGGACATTATTGCAGTAGATTTGTCAGATGTGTATGATCAAATCGTCTTAATTGTAATTATGATTACCTAGCATGTAGTACTAACACGAAGATCTATACCAGTAGCCTAGGAGTTAGGTGTAGGAGTGGTCTGCATGCATGGGAGTGATTTGCTTGCACGCAAAAATTCACGGCTGTTACAGTAACTATTATGACGTAAATCACGTGTTCTTATAAGTGCTGGGGTGTGTTAGATTTAGAAGGATGCCAAGTTACAAGTTGTACTACTTTCCTATTTACGGAAGAGGCGAGCTTATTCGATTCCTCTTCGCCCAAGCAGGAGTAGATTATGAAGATATTCGCATTAAGGGTGAAGATTGGGGAAAGACATACAAAGAGAGTGAGTTTCATAACCTCCGATCAGTAGGACTGTCCACATCCCGAGTTACCTGGGATCACTTGCTTTGTAGAGTCTCCATTCGGTTGCATGCCTTATTTGGAAGAGGACGGTAAGGCTCTCTCTGGAAGCTCCGTCTGCGCTCGGTATTTGGCGGAGAAGTACGGTTAGTCCTAACTGGTCTCGTCGGGGGATTCGCCTGTTAGTGAATACCTCACGTTTCCTTTCTAAAGGTCTTGCTGGAGATGATGCATTCCAGAATGCAGAAATCGCTAGTGTAGGAGATGCTATCGATGACTTGGTCCAGGACGTTTACAAGCCTTTTTTCGAAAAGGACGAAGGCAAAAAAGTAACCGGTCTATGATGCATTAAGTGACTGTGTTTGGATTCCCAGTCTGCTGGAGTCTAGTTCTTCAAGATTGACTGTTTGTTGTGGTACTTGTGTAGGCCGAACTAGTCAAAGACCTGAAGGAAGTCAAACTCCCCATGAGGTTCAAGTACCTCCAAAGACAGGCTGAGAAGTTTGACCAGTATTTCTTTGGTAAGGTGAGTTCCTCATCTTCGTTGTCACCGATGATTGATCAGTAAGTGTTGATTGTAATCATTTGTCTTCTTCACCCTGCCAGCTCACTTGGGTGGACTTTGCTTTCTTTCTGATCACTGATATGATTCTGAAGCAAAACCCAACTGCTGTTGATGACTTTCCCAAGCTCAAAGCTATCATGACCAAAGTCCCAGAACTGCCCAACATCAAAGCATGGATTGAAAAGAGACCACAAACTGACTTTTAGTTCATTTACTAAACCTTGGGACCAGTACAAGTGGACATTATTGCAGTAGATTTGTCAGATGTGTATGATCAAATCGTCTTAATTGTAATTATGATTACCTAGCATGTAGTACTAACACGAAGATCTATACCAGTAGCCTAGGAGTTAGGTGTAGGAGTGGTCTGCATGCATGGGAGTGATTTGCTTGCACGCAAAAATTCACGGCTGTTACAGTAACTATTATGACGTAAATCACGTGTTCTTATAAGTGCTAGGGTGTGTTAGTTTTAGAAGGATGCCAAGTTACAAGTTGTACTACTTTCCTATTTACGGAAGAGGCGAGCTTATTCGATTCCTCTTCGCCCAAGCAGGAGTAGATTACGAAGATATTCGCATTAAGGTTGAAGATTGGGGAAAGACATACAAAGAGAGTGAGTTTCATAACCTCCGATCAGTAGGACTGTCCACATCCCGAGTTACCTGGGATCACTTGCTTTGTAGAGTCTCCATTCGGCTACATGCCTTATTTGGAAGAGGACGGTAAGACCCTCTCTGGAAGCTTCGTCTGCGCTCGGTATTTGGCGGAGAAGTACGGTTAGTCCTAACTGGTCTCGTCGGGGGATTCACCTGTTAGTGAATACCCCACGTTTCCTTTCTAAAGGTCTTGCTGGAGATGATGCATTCCAGAATGCAGAAATCGCTAGTGTAGGAGATGCTATCAATGACTTGGTCCAGGACATTTACAAGGTGTTTTTCTATGAAAAGGACGAAGGCAAAAAAGTAACCGGTCTACGATGCATTAAGTGACTGTGTTTGGATTCCCAGTCTGCTGGAGTCTAGTTCTTCAAGATTGACTGTTTGTTGTGGTACTTGTGTAGGCCGAACTAGTCAAAGACCTGAAGGAAGTCAAACTCCCCATGAGGTTCAAGTACCTCCAAAGACAGGCTGAGAAGTTTGACCAGTATTTCTTTGGTAAGGTGAGTTCCTCCTCATCTTTGTTGTCACTGATGATTGATCAGTAAGTGTTGATGTAATGATTTGTCTTCTTCACCCTGCCAGCTCACTTGGGTGGACCTTGCTTTCTTTCTGATCACAGATATGATTCTGAAGCAAAACCCAACTGCTGTTGATGACTTCCCCAAGCTCAAAGCTATCATGACCAAAGTCCCAGAACTGCCCAACATCAAAGCATGGATTGAAAAGAGACCAAAATCTGACACAAACTATTAAATTTAAATTAAATTAAATTAAATTAAATTTTGTATTGTTATTAGGAAGTGGGGTCGTGTCGGAGATGTTGAAAGCAGGGGGTGAGGTGGTGGTGGAATGGTTGACTGAGGTGTTCAATATGGTATGGAGAATAGGGGTGGCTCCTGAGGACTGGAAGAATGCCGTGATAGTACCAGTGTATATAAGAAGGGCAGCAGACTAGACTGTTCGAACTACAGGGGTATCAGCCTAATGAGTATTGTCGGTAAAGTGTTTGCAAGAGTATTGAATGAGAGGGTGAAGGAAGTGACAGGTGACAAAGTGATGGATGAGCAAGGAGGTTTTAGGTCAGGAAGAGGATGCTGTGACCAAATCTTCGCAGTTAAACAAATGGTAGAGAAGACCATAGAGAAGGATAGAAAGATGTATATGGCGTTTGTGGATCTAGAGAAGGCGTATGATAATGTGAGCAGGGAGAAGTTATGGAAAGTGCTGGATGAGTATGGGGTGAAAGGGAAGCTGTTAGGAGCTATTCAGGCATTGTATGTGGATGGTAAGGCAAGGGTGAAAGTTGGAGGGGTGGAATCGGAACTGTTTGGTGTGCACAGAGGAGTGAGGCAGGGCTGTACCTTATCCCCATGGCTTTTCAATGTGTTTATAGACAGGGTGACAAGGGAGGCAAAAAGGCAGTTTCGGAGTGAAGTGAAGTTGTCAACAGGCGATGTAGGTGTACTACTTTTTGCAGATGATATGGTAGTTATGGCAGAATCAGCAAAAGGGCTTCAGAGTAATCTACAGGTGTTGAGTGATATTTTGAGTAGGTGGGAATTGAAAGTGAACTGGAGAAAGACTAAGATGATGAGGGTGGCAAAGAAGAGGGAGGAGTGTGAAGTTAAGATCGGAGAGGAGAAAATAGAACAGGTAGATGTAATGAAATATTTGGGGGTGATGATTAGTAGTGATGGGAGTATGGATAAGGAAGTGGAAGCAAGGATTGGGATTACAACTCGAGTGCACGTGATTGGAGGGATGAATGAAATGGTGTTGAAGAGGAAAGAACTGAGCAGGAGCACCAAGCTAAAGGTAGTGAATGCCACAGTGATGCCTACGTTAATGTATGGATGCGAAACATGGAGCCTGTCAAAGCGGCAGCAATCAAAGATGCAGGCCACACAAATGAATGTATTGAGGAGGATCGAAGGAGTGAGTAGATTAGATAGGGTTAGGAATGAGGATGTCAGGGAGAAGCTACAACAGGAAGGTGTTCTGGATATGGTGAAGAGCAGACAGGAGAAGTGGAAGATTAGAATGGAGGAGATGAGCCTGGAGAGAACAACCAAGAAGATTTTTGTAGGAGAGATGGAGGGAAAAAGACCAAGAGGAAGACCTAGATTGAAGTGGACTGACAATTTTAAAGATTCATATAGATAGGCATTGTTCGTATTATCCTTATTTATCATTATATAACCTGCTTTGAGCTTTTTTATTACAATTCTGTACTTAGGGATGACCTCCAGTATTGGAGAAACATCCAGTGAGGAATGATGATGATGATGATGATATTAGGAAGCAATATAAAGTAGACATGAATGCCATAGAGCAGGACACAAGTACAATGCAGTACTGAAATACATATTGCAATGTTCATTAATCTCTCATGTGTATGGTTGATAATACCATTAGCAGGGTGGAGCTTATATTGTGACGTCATCATGTACGTAGGTCTATACAGATATAGTACTAGTGATGAGGTTGTCCCTGGTCTGTTGTTTGCTGATGACACATGCTTACTAGCCTCAGATGAATCAGGGTTGAGAAAGAGTTTGGATGTGTTGATAGAGTGGTGTAGAGTGGGGAGTTCAAATCAATGTGGCCAAGTCTGGAGTTATGCATGTCCGAAATAAGAAGGTGAAAAGGTGTGATGTAACATATGACATAGATGGCAAGACTATCCCTATGGTTACTTCCTACAAATACTTGGGCTGTGTCATTGATGAGCACCTAGATCTGAAGGATATGATAGAGGATAGGGCAGAGGCGGGGAGAAGAGCACTGGGAGCTTGTTTTTCTAGGTGCCGTGAGGAGATTGGTGATATGACAGTTGGGATTGCTCGGAAGTTGATGGGGTCGTTGGTGGAGTCTACCTTGATGTATGGAGCAGAAATATGGGGGTGCAGCAGACACTTGGAAGCTATTGAGAAGGTCCAGCTACGTGCCCTCCGTATGTTTTTTGGAGTTGGCACACTTCACCCCAAGACTTCCTTATGGTTTGAGATGCAGATGTTGCCATTGGTGTGGGAGGCAAGGATGCGGTGTGTCCGGTTCTGGCTGAAGGTGTTGAGTGCTAAGGAGTATGAGGGGAGGTTATTGAAGAAGATAGTTAGTCATGCTGTGGAGTGTGGTAAGGGGGGTTGGGTGAAGAACGTGGCTAGGTGTACTGATGACTTCGGGTGGAGTGGTATGGAAGTGGATGCTGTGAGGAGCCTATCTGACTCAGAGATTCGGGAGATGTTGGTGAGTGTTGCGTGGAGGAATGTTACATCAGTGATGAATAAAGACATGGAGGAGAAACCCAAACTGAGGATACTCACAGAGATTGCTGACCTGAAGCTGGAATCGAGATGTGCATTAGTGAAAAAGAAAAGAGAGAGGTCGATGTTGATGAAGTTGAGAGGAGGAACAGCGGCATTCCAGGTTGAGGTTGGGAGATGGAGAGGGGTGAAAAGAGAGGAGAGAATATGCAAAGAGTGTCAGAGTGGGGAGATAGAAGATGTTTGCCACTGGCTGCTGCAATGTCCTGCCTGGGACCACATCAGACAGCCGCTGTTTACAGCTCAAGCATTGAAAGACTTACCCGAAGGGGCAACTCTGGAGCAACGGACGGCAGCTATTCTATCTATTGCTTGTTCAAACAACTGTATTAGACGATGTATTAGCTCTATGTGGTATGCCCGTTTTAAGATGTAATGTTCATAACCTATTTCTTATTAATTATATTATTATATTTATTGTTTCTTATGTATGATATCCCAATTGCCATTGTATCTTGTGGAGTGCTACATTGGACCTATCCGTGTCCTAGCACCTTATGGTGTGGTGCACGTTAATAATATTGATTGATTGATTGATTGATATAGAGCGACCACATCTGAGGTCAGTCACCTTCCACGATAAAGCAACGTTTTAAATTCGAAGAATTAATAGCAAAGTTTAAACGATGCCAAGTTACAAGTTGTACTACTTTCCTGGTGAAGGAAGAGGCGAGCTTATTCGATTCGTCTTCGCCCAAGCAGGAGTAGATTACGAAGATATTCGCATTAAGCCTGAAGATTGGGGAAAGACATACAAAGAGAGTGAGTTTCATAACCTCCGATCAGTAGGACTGTCCACATCCCGAGTTACCTGGGATCACTTGCTTTGTAGAGTCTCCATTCGGCTGCATGCCTTATTTGGAAGAGGACGGTAAGGCTCTCTCTGGAAGAGACGTCTGCGCTCGGTATTTGGCGGAGAAGTACGGTTAGTCCTAACTGGTCTCGTCGGGGGATTCGCCTGTTAGTGAATACCCCACGTTTCCTTTCTAAAGGTCTTGCTGGAGATGATGCATTCCAGAATGCAGAAATCGCTAGTGTAGGAGATGCTATCAATGACTTGGGCCAGGACTTTTACAAGGCGTTTTTCTATGAAAAGGACGAAGGCAGAAAAGTAACCGGTCTACGATGTATGAATGTGTTTGGATTCCCAGTCTGCTTGGGTCTAGTTCTTCAAGATTGACTGTTTGTTGTGGTACTTGTGTAGGCCGAACTAGTCAAAGACCTGAAGGAAGTCAAACTCCCCATGAGGTTCAAGTACCTCCAAAGACAGGCTGAGAAGTTTGACCAGTATTTCTTTGGTAAGGTGAGTTCCTCATCTTTGTTGTCACTGATGATTGATCAGTAAGTGTTGATTGTAATGATTTGTCTTCTTCACCCTGCCAGCTCACTTGGGTGGACCTTGCTTTCTTTCTGATCACTGATATGATTCTGAAGCAAAACCCAACTGCTATTGATGACTTCCCCAAGCTCAAAGCTATCATGACCAAAGTCCCAGAACTGCCCAACATTAAAGCATGGATTGAAAAGAGACCACAGACTGGCTTTTAGTTCACTCGCTAAATCTTAGGACCATGCAGTACAAGTGGACATTATCACAGTAGATTCATTAGTTACATATAATCAGATAGTTGTCGTGCTTTGGACTGAATGACAGTCCTGATATCATCAACATTATGTAGCAATCCACACTTAATTCAAAGTGAATGTTTTTGGGGGTAAGCCTGAACAAACCCCATTTGTTGTATGGTTAAGGGGAGGATCAAAGGGCAAAACTGTGCATTTGCTTCTGATACTGCACACTTTTGTGACCGCAAGTGTGCAGTATCAACTAAGCGCCCATCTCTAATCATAACAATCGACCACAATTTATAATTTTCACTCCATTGTCTGGCTTCAGAACGTCAATCATGAACTCAATACTAATACATACTTTTCAACAGTAAGTATAACATGTACAAATTATTATTATTATACAGTATAATTTTAATGATATTATACATGATGTGTGGTGGTGATATAAAAAATAAGTAATGATAAAACTAAAACAATTATTATATGCCTATTTACAATTAAATACAGTGACGTTACATAAATTAAATATTACATACATATTTACAATTAAGTAGAATACACATATTTACAATTAATTAAATTAAATATAATAATAATTAAGAAAACATGTACAAATTATTTAAAGATAAGAAATCTACGAAGGTTCCTAAAAGTGAGCAAAATGTCCATGATGTCTAACTGCTTTTCGGGTGTTAACACCCGCACATGTGAACGCTTAATACCCATCACAACAGCGGCAACATGCTGATTTCGAATGGTCGAGAACAAAAAATTCGGGTGGAATTCGAGCGCAACGGATTCGCCGAATAGAATATCGAAGGTTCTAACTCTAGAAGAGATGCCGCCCAAGTACAGGGGGAGGTAGAATTACTTGTTTATGAGGGAGGGTTTGTTTTCGCATCTCTTGAATAACGTCGCGAATAAGAAAATAGAAGAACAGGAGCTAAGAATGAAATGCGTCTTTGAATAAAATTTCAAATAAGCGCCCACAACAAGCCGGTTACAGTACGTCCAAGTGTGCATTAGCTCTTTATTGCACTCGCCCTCATGACTCGAGCAATAAATACGCCAATGCACACTTGGACGTACTGTAACCATAACAATGACAAGATGTCTGTTTCTGTATACCGTGGTGCCTTCACAATCACATATATCCCAAGGACCAATCAAATTATTCATTCAAGCAGTATATTCTATTCTATGTGAATTCTGGCATTTATGCAGGAAATTACCAAGGGAGTCTGGTTTGCTGTGACACCAGTTTACCAAACACACAAACCTGAACATGATCACTTGTCGACTGGTACAAATATGCATTTTACAAGCTGATTGAGCATGAGGGTAGCCATATTACCAATATTGTCACGAAGTGTACAGTTTGAAACAAACATGCAGGCACTCATGGTCAGCTTTCAGTACAGGGACTTTCCACCAGTGACTGTGTGTACTTGGTCATTCCTGTCATGGGTCGAGCTGGTTGTGTGTACTCTACGCACTTCTTGTGGTGCTATATATATTGGTGTAACAGGTGCAGCTAGATGGAATAAGAGGTGGTTTACAAAGGACCTGATGGCCTTGAGGTAATCCATCAATCTGAACGTGTGTGGTTAAGAGAAAAGGATAGTGAAATTAGGAAGGTTAAAAGGAAGAAGTATTATTGTTAGTCATAGAGCTTATGCGAATGCAGTCACAAGTTACAAGAGGAGGTTTCTTCTTTCCCAATGACAAGCTTTAGAGAACCTATTAGGTAATCCTAAGAAGTGGTTGAGGGAAGCTAAGAAACTAGGCATTTCTATTAAGAATCCATCCGGAGGTCTTAGTAAAGTCTATGATAAGAACGGTATGGTATGATCTGGTGAGGAAGGCAGGAAGGTCTGGAGTGATCACTTCAAGGTGTTGTTGGAAGGTGGTAAGGAATCTCCTTCTGGTTACCATGAGTCAAAGGGTGATGGTAGGGCTAAAGGGCTAGGTGGGAGTAGTAAGGATTTGGAGGATGAATTTACTTGAGAGCAAGGTGAAGAGTTTGGAGTCATGAAAGGTCTATGGCAGGGGTGTGTGTAATCCCCGGTTCTCTTGTACACCGACAGTTTGGTAATGTAGTTAAAAGGATAGGGGAAGCGGGGTGGTGTGTAGTGAAACTATGGTACCTGGCATGCTGTTTGCTGGTGACACAGCTCTGCTGGCTGAGAGTGCAGATGATATGAGGAAGAGTCTTCAATGCTTACTAAGTTGGTGTGAAAAAATTAATGGTCTGTGGAGATAAATGTGGAGAAGAGTGCATTAATGAACATGAGAAAAAGAGGGATTAGTGAGTGTGTGGATCATTTTAGAATTGGTGACAAGGTCCTTCCCTGGGTATCTACTTACAAGAGCTTGGGATGCTTGGTAGATGACAGTTTGAACTGCCCAAATATGGTGGAGCATCGGGTGGAAATGGGGTCTTGGCATTGGGTGCTTGGCTGCGGAGGTGTCATGAGTCAGTCAGCAAGGTGAACGGAAAGTCGTTTATGCAGCTGATGCAGTCACTGGTGGAATCTGTGTTGTTGTATGGGACAGAGCTCTTGGGTTGTCATCACAAGTTAGATGGGTTGAACCAACTACAACTAAGGGCCCTGAGAATCCTCTTTGGTGTGGGTGTGTACCACCCAAAGGTATCCCTGATGATAGAGGCTGATGCCTTCCCTGTGGTCTGGCTGGCGAGGCTGTCGTGTGTGGCTTTCTGGTTAGAGGTTATGACGAATCCAATGTTTGAAGGAAGGATTTTGAGGGCAGCAGTAGCATTGGCAGTGGCCATGAGTGGTGGAGGATGGATGAAGAATCTGAAAAAATGCATGGAGTGCTTCGGTTTGTGTGAAATTGAAAGAGAAGACTCAGGATGATGATCAGAGGTGGGACAGCCCCACTCGGGATGATGATCAGAGGTGGGACAGCCCCACTCATGATGGAGAGCGGAAGATGGAGGGGCTTGGGAGAGAGAACATGTGGGGAATGTGATTTGGGGAAGGTGGAAGATGTGCAACATTGGCTGCTGGAGTGCGCAAGATGGAATGACGAACGGGCAGACCTTTTCCAGTCACTGTCAAGGGTATCTCTGGACTGCAAGTTGATGACCAATGATGAAAAGCTATTTATTCTGGACCAATGATGCAAGCATCTCCCAATTCCTAAGATTATCTCAAATTGTGGAATGCACATTTCAATTAACTCCAGGCATGTAGAATAATAACTTATGTTTCGTGTTGATCGGATCTCTCTTTGATGACATGTTCTACATAGGTTTCATGTTGATCGGATCTCTCTTTGATGACATGTTCTACATAGGACAGTCTGTCCTAGTGCTGTGCATGTGGCACATTGATTGATTGATTGATATGGGGGCAAGTTTTGGTCATATATATTATATGCACAATTCCCAAATCTACAGAAATATGGTCCCAACACCTCCCCTTGGGAAGTAGGGCATAGTTCTGGCCATGTCCGTGGTGCTATTGGGTCATGGTTGGTCAAGACACAACACTGTCCAAACCTATACAATATGGTGGGTAGGAGGTACATACACCTCACAACAGCACAATGTTGCTCATTCACCAGAAATACATCAAATACAGAAAGAAATTAATGTAGAGTTGGTTTGTTCATTTTCCTTTCTTTGATTTCAACTTCCTCTGGTAAAATTCCAACTCCTTCCCTTCCAACACATAACCATCACAGCGACCACTCTGCCCTGGTCTTGAAGAGACACACGCTACAACGGGAATTAGGGACTGTAAACAACACAAGCAATACACAACAAACCAGGGTTGACAATGGAGAAATGCATGTATACTAGTGAGGGTGGTGTGCCAGACTGGGTGAGGGTGGTGTGCCAGACTGGGTGAGGGTGGTATGCCAGACTGGGTGAGGGTGGTGTGCCAGACTGGGTGAGGGTGGTGTACCAGACTGGGTGAGGGTGGTTGTACCAGACTGGGTGAGGGTGGTGTGCCAGACTGGGTGAGGGATGGTTGTACTACGATGAACTCACTCACCATAAAGTCTCCCGGTATTGAATTGTTCTTCAACATGTACATCTGTCTTAGCATTGCTTTTCCTTTTATCAAGTTTGCGCTGAAGATGGTTGGACTTCTTGGTAGCTTCGTCTTCCACTTCCTATGGTAGAATATATATTGTTAGAACACTGCCCAAAGGTCACGGCTTGTGAAGGTTACCTTTGCTTGCCCCTTCTTTCTGCCAATCAACACACCATAATGCCGTTCATACCATTGTCGAAAGGGAGTAGCATCAATTTGTACAATGCAATTCTTCACAAGTGTCTTTGTTCTGACCAGTTCATTGTTGCTAGCATTGTAGACTACATCTAATATTCGTGTCTTCCTGGTAACAGCTTCTGAGCCCCACGAGTAGTTACCGTGATCCAAACGCAATGCTCTGTACTTTTTATTTCCTCCTCTTGTTCGGACTACATGAATTCTTTTTGGTGCAATCTACAAAAACATGCAACGTGTACCACACACACTCCACCAAGGTCTCAAGAACCACACACACTCCAACAAGGTCTCAAGTACCACACACACTCCATCAAGGTCTCAAGTACCACACACACTCCATCAAGGTCTCAAGCACCACACACACTCCAACAAGGTCTCAAGTACCACACACACTCCATCAAGGTCTCAAGCACCACACACACTCCAACAAGGTCTCAAGCACCACACACACTCCAACAAGGTCTCAAGCCCCATATAATACTACCAGCACGTTCTAAAAGCCAGTTGCTGTCGATTAACAAAACAGCAAGGAAAAGGAGACGGGGTGTCAGGAAACGATGCTCACTTTAGTATTAGCGGCTGGTCGTCCACATTCAAACTTTCTCCGCTTTCTAATCGGCTTCCTCTTGCCTCCAGTGGATCTGCGCTTGTGCCAGCCGTCCCTGGTGATACCTAATATAGATACCAACAAACATCTTGGAAAATCATACGAGAAGCGAATACATGATAGTGATGATAAAATAAGTTATGTAAATGGTCCAAGAAAGCTAAAATAGACTTACACACATCATAAACACACGATGCTACAGCGATTCCTTCACTTACCCATTCCTTCCTCTGACTAGAACACGTGGGTGAGATTACGCAAGAAGCACCAATTTCAGCAAAATGGCTGCCGTGAAGGTGTGAGCAATAATTGTCCTGTGCCAAACATTGTGCCGCCAGTCCGTGGGTAGGCTACTATAAGAGAGTCTATAATCATTTCCATTTTGCAGGATTTCACTGTCTTCTGTGTCGATGTTAGCCCTAACATGGACCAGTTGGACAGAAATGGCGCCAGTCATCTGTCGACATCATTGAAAGTCATGAACCTGTTGGTCCAGCAGAAGGTGTGGTCTTTGTATTCATATGTAAATGAGAACTGGAAAGTTTTCATTGTATTAGATGTAGGGGGTCATTTATTTGGTGTAGTATTAATAGGGGCGTGTCCTCAACATGCTGGAATAGAGGTGTGTGCTCACATGCCGGGATAGGGTGTGTGTGCTCACATGCCGGGATAGGGTGTGTGTGCTCACATGCCGGGATAGGGTGTGTGTGCTTACATGCCGGGATAGGGGGTGTGTCCTCACATGCCGGGATGCTGTGAGAATCATTTCTAGCTGTTTTCATTCATTATAGATGTTTGCTGGAAGCAAAGATGAATTTGCTGTTGTTCTCTGTGGAACAGATGGTGAGTGGGAAAGATCTGTGCTTGACATTGTTAGCTAAGGTCTGATTGTCTGATGTGTTCCAGACACCAGCAATCCTTTGGCTGAATCAGAAGGAGGTTATGAGAACATTTCGGTGATGAGAGAAATGGCTCTTCCTGATTTGGACCTGCTTCACAACCTTGAGAGTGAGATCAAGTCACAGCAATATGCTGACTGTATCCTCTGATATCACATGACTATCACAGTATTACCACATGACTATCACAGTACTACCACATGACTATCACAGTACTACCACATGACTATCACAGTACTACCACATGACTATCACAGTATTACCACATGACTATCACAGTACTACCACATGACTATCACAGTACTACCACATGATTATCACAGTACTACCACATGACTATCACAGAAGTACCATATGACTATCACAGTACTACCACATGACTATCACAGTACTACCACATGACTATCACAGTACTACCACATGACTATCACAGTACTACCACATGACTATCACAGTACTACCACATGACTGTTGGACTATCACGTGTCCATCACAACACCTTGACTGTCCTTAAGTCATTGATGCCCTGGTGGTGTCGATGGATATCATAGCAAAATCTGTGGATGGAAAGAAAAAAGTTGGAGATTTGAGAATATTTCTGTTTACCGATGCTGCATCAGAACACAGTGATGACTGCTTGGGAGAGATATGTGCTGGATTGAAGAAACTGAACATACAGCTGTTCATCATGTGAGTGATGGAAGAAGGAACTAGAGCTTTCCTTTAAAATGTTTATATCTTTAGAGGTCCTGATGATGGTGATGGTGGTGTTGATGGTGATGGTGGTGATGGTGGGGACAATGGTGACGGTCACCATGACCACCATTACAAAAGTGGAGTCTATGGTAAGAAGTCCTCTCGACAGGTGGATGGTGAGCGAATGTTGAGGAGTATTTCATCTCAAGTTGATGGAGTGATCTTCTCTTTTGAGTAAGATGTTTAATGTGGTCACTTACACTAGCTTGTGTTGTCTGCTTCATTGTTCACCAGGCTTGTGTGTTGTCTGCTTCATTGTTCACCAGGCTTGTGTGTTGGTTGCCCTTCTTCTAGGGAAGCTCTCAACTCAGTTAGTTTCATCCAAACCAGAGCTAAGAAGCAAACTGCACGTTTCACCGGACATGTGGAGATTGGAAGTAAACTGAGAATATCTTGTAAGATGTTCACCAAGGTGAGCGTGTTCCTGGGAGGCCGGGCTCTCTGGGTGACATGCGCTATTCATGTTTACAGATGATGTCAGAAAAGGCTCCAACATGGAAGAAGATGTCAGCAATATCCCAGACCTCCGCCAACCCAGGTGCAATGGCAGTGCACTTGGAGAGGTCATACCACAAGCAAGATGACGAAGAGACAGAGGTGGACTTGGAGGATGTTGCAAAGGGTTAGTTGCAATGGAGGGTGAGGCACCCAACCAGGTTGTGTGCAGAAGGGGAGAATGATGCAGCTATGTCTGATTGACAGGATACCGCTATGGAAAAAGTCTCATTCCCATTTCAACTACTGATGAAGAAGCAATGAAATTGGAAACTGAAAGATGCCTACAAGTTCTTGGTTTTACACACAATGATAATGTTTGTTACCACTCTCAACTGCTAACCAGTCTATTGCCACTTACATGCGTTCTCCCCCCCCCCCCCCCCACAGGTGGGTCCGCACCTGCACCTGGGCACGTCCGTGTTAGTAGTGGTGGGGACTCCTGGAGACAAGGAGGCGGGGCAAGCCATGTCCAGTCTTGTCCGAGCCCTGCATGAAACTGAATGTTGTGCAATAGCACGTTACGTGTGGAGGGCCAAGGCACAGCCCAAGCTGGTGGTTCTAAAACCATTCATCAAAATGGACTACGAGGTAGGGTGTGTCAGTGGGCGTGTCATTTGTTTTCACTCTCATCTAACCCTTCCCTAGTGCCTGTTGCTGATTCAGCTCCCCTTCAGTGAAGATGTTCGTTCCTATTACTTCCCATCGCTTGTTAGCACAGACAAGACCAAGCCAACAGGAGACCAGCTGGAGGCTGTTGACCATCTGATAACATCCATGGATTTGATGAAGGCTTCACGGTATGTACTACTAGATGGTGTGTATCCAGGAGGTGACAGTGTGTGTCCGGGAGGTGACAGTGTGTGTCCGGGATGTGACAGTGTGTGTCCGGGAGGTGACAGTGTGTGTCCGGGATGTGACAGTGTGTGTCCGGGAGGTGACGTGTGTGTCCGGGAGGTGACGTGTGTGTCCGGGAGGTGACAGTGTGTCCGGGAGGTGACGTGTGTGTCTAGTAAGTTATTTGGATTTAATTGTTCATTTAGTGATGAAGTTGGCAAAACTACTGAAGCCTTCAAGCCAAAGCAGATGTTCAACCCTGTCCTGCAAAGGCTATATCAGTGCATTCGGCATCGTAGCTTGCATCCTGACCAGTTGCTGCCTGACCCCGACCCAATGATCACTGACTGCCTTCAGCCACCGACCGACATAGTAAGACAATCAACTGGGCCCCTCCAGAGAATCAACGTACGTAGGTTTGGTGTGGCCTCCATGTTTCACTGGTATGTGCTGTTCTGTGAGTGTGTTTAGTTCTCTTTGCTTTAGGACATTTTCCCACTGGTGGAGATTAGCAACAACAAGGGTAAGGAGAAGAAAACAGCTGCTGATGTTTGGAGTGAAAGGTTTGTGTGGTACTAGTCGCGCTTGTACTTGTCGTGCAGTGTGTGTTCTTGGACTGGTAGGCAGAGAGATGTGGACGGCCAGCCACCATCCAAACAGCCCCATCTTAATCCCGCTGACATTGATGAAACAGATTTCAGCATGGCTGGGTTGACAAGAGGTGTTGTCGTGGAAGTGGGGACTCTTGATCCAGTGAAGGACTATGTCACACTGCTGGACAAGGATGATGGCAGCGGATTTGAGAACAGTGAGCTCATACACCCTACAACCAGTGTATTCACATATTTTCTGTGAATTGATATGAAGCATCAAATTTTATCAATTCATGCAATGCCCGTTGATCATAAGTCACACTGGTTCTCCTCACACTGTGGAAGTACGCCCATTATCACTGTCTCCACTCAGTTTCCCAGCAGCTACAGGGTGTGATCACTAAACTGGTCAAAGAGTCATTTGGGGACACTTATTATGACAAAGCCACCAACTGTGTGCGCACCTTGAAGCAGCAGAGCATAAAGGTAGGATGAATAGGATAGATAAGGGATGTCCATTCAAAAGAAGGATTTCCACTTCCATTCCAATTCATTTAGCATCAGAAACCAAAAGTGTTCAATTCATTTTTGTTGGAATTGAAAGATGACCTCATTGGGACAAGATATTCTCCTTTCTGGACCAAATTAGTTGAAGGTGTATGTGTGTGTGTGTGTGTGTGTGTGTGTGTGTGTGTGTGTGTGTGTGTGTGTGTGTGTTTGAATGTGTGTGTGTGTGTGTGTGTGTGTGTGTGTGTTTGTGTGTGTGTGTGTGTGTGTGTGTGTGTGTGTGTGTGTGTGTGTGTGTGTGTGTGTGTGTGTGCTTCTATTTCATCCACCTAATTTGTCTTGGTGTAGTAATTATTCACATGTCATTGTCCTATAGCCTCTATTGGGTTGATAACACATTCAGAGTGTGTTGAAAGTGACGTAACAGGAGAAGATGTCTTAAAACTTGGAGTCGATAGCAACAGTGACACAGTCACTGATCACCAGTTGCAAGATGACCAAGAAGATGCAGATGACCTGGTCAGGATTATGTGGTGTGTTGCCCTTTGAAGGTCATATTCATGTTCTTGTCTCTTCTGTGCAGCTCGAAATGATGTGACGTACAGAGTATGAATACAGTATTGTGACATTGTACCTGAATATATAGTAGAGTAGAGTGAATTTTTAACGATTTTAAAGTCAGAACGGGTCTAGGTTTCGTGACAAAATGGCTACCGGTAGTGGTACATTATCTCTGGAGCAAGAAGAAAAAATATTACAATTTCAAGTAAATTTGTCGTATCATATACTTATGCCTTGAACAGTGTATGGAGAAGCTTGTCTTCGCCTCAAAATGTTTATTCTCTTCTTGTGTTTTGTGGCGAACGGTCCGTGATTTACTAAACCTAGCGGGCTATGTCCGGGCGCGGATGCTTAGTGTATTTGGGGTGTGTAATGTTGAAGAACTCACGGATCTACTTTGTAATAGTTTGATTGTTTGTATCCGAGTTAGAAGTATGAATAATACTCGTTTTCTCCATGTGTAGGAGATTACAGGAAATGACGACTTCCAAAAAGCCCTGCATATATTGACGGCATTTCAGTGGGATCTAGCAGCAGCTGTACAAGACACATTGAATGAAAGAGAGTCAATTCAACCGAATGTTGGGCAGCAACAACAGGGGCAACCTCAATTGAGGAGGCGTGGTCAAGTACCGCCAAATTTCCTCCCTCCTGCTTTTCCTCCACCTGTCCCCTTTGTTACTAGAGTGGTTGCTAGGAGACCTCCAATGGTACAAATTCCCTTTATAATCCCTTTTCTGTTTTGCCATGTAAAGTGACTTTCTCTATAGGGCTGGTTCGACTGGACCATCTCCATGGTAACACTACCATTTCGGTTCATGTACAGTTTTGGTTATGACTTATTTAACTTTCTGTTGGCGATAGTACTAGGAGCACGCCCACCTCCAGGTTAGTGTCTTATTCACAAGCACACCATTTTGTACCAGTTCCAAACCCACTTGTACCAGTTCCAAACCCACTTGTACCAGTTCCAAACCCACTTGTACCAGTTCCACACACTTGTACCAGTTCCAAACTCACTTGTACCAGTTCCAAACCCACTTGTACCAGTTCCAAACCCACTCATACCAGTTTCCAAATCCACTTCAATTGTAGTTTCTCCGGATCCAACTGGTGATGTCCGTCACTTTGCTGCTCGCTTCGCCTCAACATTTGGCGAACAAGGCCCTCCCTTGCCACAAGTTGGCTACAGCAGAATAGCTGAACAAGCCAAGGAGGAAGTTAGGTTCCTTCTGGTCTACCTCCACAACTGGGAGCTACCTGAGTCAGAAGAGTACTGCAGGTGAGCTCCTCCTCATTTACCTACACCTGTAGACGACATTGATAGCAGTGTCTCTCTAGAAATGTGATCTGTTCTGAAGAGTTTGTACAAGTCATTCGGGAGAGGAATCTACTGTTTTGGGCTGTAGACGTGCAGTCTGCCGAAGGGAAACGAGGTGGGCTGGCTACTTTGGTGCTGTGGGTGGAGCGTTAGGACTCAGTTTTAATGCTTTTCTTTACTACATAGTCCAGTACATAGTAAATGGAGGGAATTACCCTTATGTTGCTGTGGCAATGCTAAAAGAATCACGAATGACTTTGATTGGACGATTTGAAGGTTCACGTTCCGACATACACCACTTTAATATTGGGACTGTGTGTGACATTTAATCCTGCCTACCTAGGATCAATATCTAAGAATGCTTTTATGTCTGCGTTGAATTCCATCTTGGATCGAAGTGAACCAGAACTCGTTGTAACGAGGCATGAAAAGCAAGAGCGTCAAGTTGCCCAGATTCTGCGGCAGCAACAGGAGGATGCCTACCTCCAGTCCTTGAAGGCCGACAAAGAAAAGGTAAACATGTCTCTGTATGAGGGTGTGGGGAGGGTGTGAGGGTTGGGGAGGGTGTGAGGGTTGGGGAGGGTGTGAGGATTGGGGAGGGTGTGAGGGTGTGTGGAGGGTGTGTGGGTGTGAGGGTGTGTGGAGGGTGTGTGGGTGTGTGGAGGATGTGAGGGTTGGGGAGGGTGTGAGGGTGTGTGGAGGGTGTGAGGGTGTGTGGAAGGTGTGAGGGTGTGTGGAAGGTGTGAGGGTGTGGGGAGGATGTGAAGGTGTGTGAGGGTGTGGGGAGGGTGTGTATTGGGAATACTGTAAAGAATTATGAGAATTGTGATTATTGAAAGATGTGAAGAGATGAGATGATGATAGTGAAGTCACTCAGAACAATGAATGTCTCTTGTTGTTGAGGTTCTCTAATGTATATTCTAGGAGGAGAAGAGAAAGGCTGAGATGGAGCAAGAATTGAAGAAGGAAACTTATGCTAAAGAAAAAAATAAGGTTTTTTATGCTTACATGTCACGAAAATGATGATAAAATTGTTATTATTCAATACTGTACTGTGTGTGGGTGTTCAATACTGTACTGTGTGTGGGTGTTCAGTACTGTACTGTGTGTGGGTGTTCAATACTGTACTGTGTGTGGGTGTTTAGTACTATACTGTGTGTGGGTGTCCAGTACTGTACTAATATTTACTGAGTATCTCTGGACTCTACCTTATAAGGAATGGGAAACTGAGTGTGAATATCGCATCAGTCAATTACCTCCAGAGCCAGATCCAACCAGTGAAAACTTGATACATGTTGTTGTGCGGTCCACTGCCGGGGAACGTTTAGAAAGGAACTTCCTAACTACGGACAAACTTCATGTAAGCTGTACAAAATGTCTGTACTGTACATGTAAGCTGTACAAGATGGCTGTACAAGATGTCTGTACTGTGCAAGTGCACACAGCACACACTACACTCATTGCTCTGATATATGAATGGACGTCTTTTCCATTAGGTTTTGTATGATTTTGCCTTGAAATGTAAGGACATTCCACGTTGTTATGTGTTGGCCACTAACTATCCCAAAAAGACTCTGAAACTTGATGACACTGGTGGACCGCTGCTAGCTGATCTCGATCTTGGAAAGAAGTGTATTGTTTTTGTTCAAGACATGACAGAGGACGATGAAGACGAATGAATTCGCGACCTTGCATGGAGACATATCATCATCATTATTGATTGCTACATCAAATCTTGTTTCAAATAATTCACATAACAGTATTTGACTCAATCCATGGTCTTCATTGCCGACTGTACTGATATGGGTGTAGCAAGTATGCACACCTTGGTTTGTTGGAGGATATTCTATCCATAGCCTATAGTTCTTCTCCATAGTTATGTGGCATGTAACCGTAGTGTAGAGTATCAGTGATGTTAGGCCGTGTTGGGATCAATGCCAAAGCATGCCGTGGGAGGGGCTAAGCATATCCTAGTTCGACTGTAATAGGCTATAGTCGGAAGCGTGTTTTCTCGTGTGTGTTTGTGTTGCATTATTACGTAACTAAAACAAAATGGCAGCGCCTGGATTGACAACGCGTAGCTGGGGTAGATGGTTCTCAGGTAAGGAAGCATACGTAGCACTTTAGTCGAGACTTTACGTTGTAAAGTTGATATATCGCTTACTTGTGTTCAGTTGGGAAGAGACAGATGAAAGCTTTCACGACTGCATCAACAGAAGTTGCTAAGAGTTATGGCGGGTTGAAGGTAAACACTTCCAAGATGTTTTGGTTATTTTATTTCCACATTATCCGACCTTGATTAGGACGAAGATAGAATTTTCACTAACCTGTATGGTAGGCATGACTGGAGACTGAAAGGAGCTCTGCAAAGGGTTTGTACAGTGTGTGACCATGTTGATGTGTGTACAGTGTGTGACCGTGTTGATGTGTGTACAGTGTGTGCCCGTATTGATGTGTGTACAGTGTGTGACCGTGTTGATGTGTGTACAGTGTGTGACCGTGTTGATGTGTGTACAGTGTGTGACCGTGTTGATGTGTGTACAGTATGTGACCGTGTTGATGTGTGTACAGTGTGTGACCGTGTTGATGTGTGTACAGTGTGTGACCGTGTTGATGTGTGTACAGTGTGTGACCGTGTTGATGTGTGTACAGTATGTGACCGTGTTGATGTGTGTACAGTGTGTGACCATGTTGATGTGTGTACAGTGTGTGACCGTGTTGATGTGTGTACAGTGTGTGACCGTATTGATGTGTGTACAGTGTGTGACTGTGTTGATGTGTGTACAGTGTGTGACCATGTTGATGTGTGTACAGTGTGTGACCGTGTTGATGTGTGTACAGTGTGTGACTGTGTTGATGTGTGTACAGTGTGTGACCGTGTTGATGTGTGTACAGTGTGTGCCCGTATTGATGTGTGTACAGTGTGTAACCGTGTTGATGTGTGTACAGTGTGTGACCATGTTGATGTGTGTACAGTGTGTGACTGTGTTGATGTGTGTACAGTGTGTGACTGTG
Source organism: Chondrilla cf. caribensis (assembly GCA_964020155.1). Taxonomy (NCBI): domain Eukaryota; kingdom Metazoa; phylum Porifera; class Demospongiae; order Chondrillida; family Chondrillidae; genus Chondrilla; species Chondrilla cf. caribensis. The sequence goes on from OZ026561.1 coordinate 52,749, forward strand.
TTGATGTGTGTACAGTGTGTGACCGTGTTGATGTGTGTACAGTGTGTGACCGTGTTGATGTGTGTACAGTGTGTGCCCGTATTGATGTGTGTACAGTGTGTGACCGTGTTGATGTGTGTACAGTGTGTGACCATGTTGATGTGTGTACAGTGTGTGACCGTGTTGATGTGTGTACAGTATGTGACCGTGTTGATGTGTGTACAGTGTCTGACCGTGTTGATGTGTGTACAGTATGTGACCGTGTTGATGTGTGTACAGTGTGTGACCGTGTTGATGTGTGTACAGTGTGTGACCGTATTGGGTACTCCTTTTGAGTATATTTTGTGCAATACTTAACAGGGAGATTGGTACAAGACAAAGGAAATCCTCCTCAAGGGCCATGAGTGGATATTGAAAGAGATAAAAGAATCTGGCTTGAGGGGGCGTGGTGGGGCAGGTGAGGGCCATGGTAGAGTGTGAGGGGGCGTGGTGGGGCAGGTGAGGACCATGGTAGAGTGTGAGGGGGCGTGGTGGGGCAGGCGAGGGCCATGGTAGAGTGTGAGGGGGCGTGGTGGGGCAGGTGAGGGCCATGGTAGAGTGTGAGGGGGCGTGGTGGGGCAGGTGAGGGCCATGGTAGAGTGTGGATATTTCACAATGACAAAACTCTGGTGTTCTTCCAGGTTTTCCCACTGGTGTGAAGTGGGGGTTCATGAACAAGCCCAGCGATGGTAGACCTCGTTACCTGGTGGTGAATGCCGATGAAGGAGAGCCAGGTACCTGCAAGGACAGGGAAATAATGAGGCACGACCCTCACAAACTTGTTGAAGGTTGCCTTGTAGCTGGGCGGTCTATGGGGGCCAGGGCTGCTTACATTTACATCAGAGGAGAGTTCTACAGTGAAGCCTCCAATATGCAAGTGGCTATCAATGAGGTGTGTGTCAGTGCCCCAGACACACCTATTAGTAAACCCAAGTGTTGAGAGTGGCTCTGTTCTGCCCTACACACACTGCAGGCTTATCAAGCTGGTCTCATCGGAAGGAATGCCTGTGGCAGTGGTTATGACTTTGACATCTACATGCACCGAGGAGCGGGGGCCTACATCTGCGGGGAGGAGATGGTCAGTGGGCGGCAGTACTGTACTGCGTGTACTGTACTGTGTGTTCTGTACTGTGTGTTCTGTACTGCGTGTACTGTACTGCGTGTACTGTACTGCGTGTACTGTGTGTTCTGTACTGCGTGTACTGTACTGCGTGTACTGTGTGTTCTGTACTGCGTGTACTGTACTGTGTGTTCTGTACTGCGTGTACTGTGTGTTCTGTACTGTATGTACTGTGTGTTCTGTACTGCGTGTACTGTATTGCGTACGTTGGTTGCCTCCTGCAGGCTCTAATTGAGAGTTTGGAGGGAAAAGCTGGGAAGCCACGGATGAAGCCACCTTTTCCAGCTGACGTTGGTGAGTAGATCAGGGCATTGCTCACTGATTTCACTATTTCATTATCCTTGTTTGTGGACTGTGCGTTGTGTGCCTGCTCTAACACAGGTGTTTTCGGCTGCCCCACAACTGTGGCTAATGTGGAGACAGTAGCTGTGGCACCAGTAAGTCTGTCAGGATCAGCCTTTATTTGGTGTTGTCTTCACATCAGTTGTTCCCATAGGCCATCTGCCGTAGAGGAGGTAGCTGGTTTGCTTCTTTTGGTAGAGAGAGGAACTCGGGAACAAAGGTGTGTGTGTGTGTGTGTGTTGTGTGTGTGTGTGTGTGTGTGTGTGTGTGTGTGTGTGTGTGGCTGTACACTTGTAAATGTATTCATAAATAGGTAGGTGTAATGTTATAATTATTATCAGTTCTTATTTGATTCCTGTACAGCTATTCTGCATCTCAGGACATGTCAACACTCCGTGCACTGTTGAAGAGGAGATGTCCATTCCTCTAAAGGAACTCATAGAAAGGCATGCAGGGGGAGTTAGGGGTGAGTGGGTGGGGTTACAAGTGTGAGGGGTGGGGTTATAAGGGAGAGTAGGTGTGGTCAGGAACAGGGTATAGATATAGACAGCTGGTCAATTCTGACCAGAATGGAATCGGAGAAGGAAATGAACTTATTTTGGTTACAAATTCAATTGTTCCTTCCATGTTCCTCTCTCAAGACACCTCACCGCAGCTACCATTGATGACTGTTATCCAACTGGTTCATGTTTCTCTTGTGAAGCAAGCAGGGGTGTAGTAGGCCCTAGCTTGCTTCTACAGAAATGACTTTGATCCAACCATGTGCACCAAGAGATGTACGTATTTGAAGGTTTCATGAAGTGACAACCTGCCAACATCAGTATTGGTCTCAACATTGGCTATTATCGGGTTCCATTTCCTATTCACTCACCACTTGAACCACCCCAGTTTGTGGCCAAGTTGTGGTGGTAGTAAACACTACAAAACTTGTTTACTGAAGCCCTCCAAGAGGGCCGATAACCTCCTGTGTAGTAAACATGCAGTTGGGTAATGATATTCATAGCTACCCCAAGCAGGCCTTTATGATATTCATAGTCCCCCCATGCTCGGGCAACCCCATGACCTAACATGTATCCCTGACTCCTGGTTGTCTGTGTGTACTGAAGTCAGTGCTTTGTATGGTGAATTCCTGTCATATGAAGGACAGTGTTTGTGTCATTGGGGCCAGCTGTGACCCCTGGGGTCATCATGAATGGTGTGTTAGTTCAAGGACATGACAGTGACCTGCCCTGTGTGCCGGACCTTCCTCCTCTACAACAATTGATCATTAATTTTGTGTTTATGTTTCTACGGAAGTAATAGCATGTAACCACATCCCTTAATGTCATCTCATTTTATTACTGGAGGATGCTTGTGGTGGGGTGGAAGGTTCTTCCGGTTTCTTTGTCCTCCCTTGCCAATGACCAGCAACACATGTAGTGGGTCTCCCAGCAGGCTCCTAGCCCTGGGATACTGTTTGATCGTTGATAAGTGGTGTGGGCTAGGGTTAATGGCTCAATGGTCTGGCTGGTTGTTAGCTGTCTGTGTTGTGGCATACCTGTGACCACCAACTATTGCTGCAATCTGCTCTGCACTGCTTCAGTGTTTGCAAACATTCCTTTTTCATATTGGTGTACGCTACACCATCTGGAGAATCCTCAGTGGTGAATTGACAGTAACAGGCAGGGAATTGTGGACATTCACTGATAACATACTTTCTTTTAATCAAATACTATCATTAGTGAGGTCAATGGAAGGCTTTGAACTAGTGAAGAGCCTCCTTGTATGGCTTCGTCATTAGTCTGTCTATTAAAACTTCCTCTCCATTGTGTCACCCACTGCAGGAGGTTGGAATAACCTGCTGGGTATAATCCCCGGAGGATCCTCTGTCCCAGTCATCCCAAAGGAAGTGTGTGAAGATGTTTTGATGGACTTTGATGCGTTGGTTGCCGTTCAGTCTGGACTTGGAACTGCAGCTGTAATCGTCATGGACAAATCAGTATGTTGGAAAGATATCACACAGTACACACAGTACATACAGTACATACAGTATACACAGTACACACAGTACATACAGTACATACAGTACATACAGTACACACAGTACACACAGTACATACAGTATACACAGTACACACAGTACATAGAGTACATACAGTACATACAGTACACACAGTACATACAGTACACACAGTACATACAGTACACACAGTACATAGAGTACATAGAGTACATACAGTACATACAGTACATACAGTACATACAGTGCCTACAGTACACACAGTACACACAGTACACACAGTTCACACAGTACACACAATACATACAGTACATACGGTACACACAGTATACACAGTACATACAGTACACACAGTACATAGAGTACATACAGTACATACAGTACACAAAGTACATACGGTACACACAATACACACACAGTACACACAGTACATACAGTGCCTACAGTACATACAGTACACACAGTACACACAATACATACAGTACATGCTTCGCACACAGTACATACAGTGTAAAGTATAATTACTGATCATCAACTACCTGCTATTATTATATTACACGTGTACATATTTTATTAGACTAATTTGTGTACATCATCATCTCCTAATTTGGAGGTGATTGTTTGTTGAGGTGAAGGTACTGCAACCACTCCAACTCACACACCCTTGGACCTCCAGACGGCAACATACCTTACATCAATTCTCACAAAGCCTTAGTTGTAGTCTTGACAACTCTAGTCCTCACCCACTCATTATACCCACATCTGAATTATTTCTCACCCGCCCACTCATTCAGGCAGACATGGTCCAGTGCATTGCAAGGCTGATCCACTTCTACAAGCACGAAAGCTGTGGTCAGGTAAGTGTATAATTGTATTCATAGATTTGTTTGAACTCCCTCCGTGCAGTAGCTGGTTTACACAGTGCAGGTGAGCAGCTGTCTGTCTGTCTCTCCTGCAGTGCACTCCCTGCAGAGAAGGCACCGGGTGGCTGGCCAGCATGATGGACAGATTTGGTGAGAATTGTCCCACCACTGTGAGCTGTAATGTGTTGTACATTTCATACAATAATGCTCTATGGAGTGTGACCAAGTAATTTGAGAAAGATTGTGTTTTATTAGCACATTATTTCTATGCAGTTGAGGGGAAAGCAGATCCTGATGAAATTGACATGATGTGGGTAAGTGAATGTGTGTGTGTGTGTGTGTGTGTGTGTGTGTGTGTGTGTGTGTGTGTGTGTGTGCAAGATTATTTTTGCTGCCCTTACAGGAGTTAAGCAAGCAGATTGAAGGTCACACCATTTGTGCTTTGGGTGATGCAGCTGCTTGGCCTGTGCAGGTGAGGTCACACACTTTGGATCCAATGCTCTTCTTATATCTGCCATGTTGTCTCTCTGCCTTGTGTGTAGGGTCTCATACGACATTTCAGAGGAGAACTTGAAGAGCGGATGGCTGAGTACAAGAAGAGGATGGCTGCTAGCTCAAAGAGCTAACTCGTGCCACTTCACACCACATCCAATAACACTTGTCCAACTAGTATATTATATTATGTTGATTACCATTATTGCAAAGTGGTTGTGTACAAAACAGAGGAAAATGAAGTGATATAAAACATAATTGGTCATTTGACAGAATACAGAGGTTAACATTGATGAGATTGTAAAATGTGGTACATCCATATATAAACCATATTATGATACAGGGCATTTAGAGTACAGCTGGACCACAGTAGTAAGCAAGTGTTATGGACTCCCCAGGGCTGTCAAGGCTGACACTGGGGAAGAATACGTCGCCATTCAATTGTTGGACATTTCCATATTCTTCACCATTCTTCATCCACTGAATGGTCCCTGCATCAATGTCCAGCAGCACTGCTATGGTGTCCCCTGTGGTATACCCGCCGAGTAGCAAGATGTCTTGACTTACTGAATAGAGAACAGTGACATGATATGATTCAGGCACATGAATGTGTACACACGTGCATGCACACACACACACACACACACACACACACACACACACATGTACACACACACACACACACACACACACACACACACACACACACACACGTACACACACACACACACACACACACACACACACACACACACACACACACACACACATGTACACACACACACACACACACACACACACACACACACACACACACACACACACACACACACACTGGCACTCACTTGTTCTCTCTGAACCAGCTCTTCCAGAGTGGAAGTTCCCATTGCTTCTCCTGGCCATCTCCCCTATCCTTACAGGATGCGGGTTACCGTCCCAGATGGTCTTACAACCAATAGACATTCTCTCCTCGTTCACTATTCCAATTTGCATCCAACCAATGACCCGCGAGCAGTCGATGTAGACAAGCCAGGCGTGTCTACCGCTCTTGAATCCTCGCCCGAAAGGTGTCCTCATTACTGTTGTACTGTAACCCTTCGCCGTATAAGTCAAAGTGCGGCCTTCGTTGGAGATGCGGACGCCTGGGTCAGCCAGTTCTCCATCAAAAGTTGGACTTATCCTAAACTCGATAGCTTCCTTCAAGTCCTGTGTCAAGGGGAGGCGAGCCACATCCTCGTAGCGCTTTAGCTTGGATGCCAACGACAAAGCGCACAGGTCAAAGAGATTAGGCACTAGGTGCTGTGAAGTATTGTACTGCTCTGAAACCCACGTGTCCAACGCCTTCGCTTCTTGTTCAATTCTGTCTCGAAGAACTAGGTAGGAATCTTCGACAGATCGCTTCTTCAAGGATGGACGACGCTTCAACTTTTTGCTCTTATTTAACGGCTTCTTTGATGAAACATTCAAAGTGGAACTGGTCTTCTTTAGGCGGTTCGAGTTCAGCTGGTCCTCGATTACTGTTCCAACTGCAGGAAGACTGATAACGCTGTAGGAAGACGACGGAAGGTCAGGAGAAGGAACTGGTGAGGCTGTTCTGCTTGATAATCTACTCTTCCTCTGTCCCATTGTGTTCGATTGTTGGTCAATGAAGAAATTATAAGATAAGCTATTATAAATGTTGGGACATCTCTGTAGGGGGGCGGGGGCGTGGCTATAATACTAATTAGTGTACCGAATACACTTCCTATTTAGTTGACGTCATAGAGGAAGTAAGGGTGTGGTCATTTCATGTATGTGAGTGTGTGTGTGTGTGTGCGTATGTGTGTCTATGGTTATTCACAGTTGTAGAATAGAGTTTATATTCGAATTATACCCGTGGGTAGCCTTAGTTGAGGAATGAACGGTTATTCAAGTGGTAATGGAGGCCACGAGGAACAGAGCATGAGGTTAGCTATCCATTCAAGAAACTAGATACGGTATGGATGTAGCGTTCATTAATATTCGCTGGCCTGTCCATCAATTGAACTTAGGTCTAACAACGACCACCCCAGGGTCCCAGTGAGGAAGAGTGCTCTTCCAATGTTGAAAGGAGTGAAGCCGTCTCCAAAGCAAGGACTACCGGGACCTCCCCAGTCACTATCGACCAGGAGAACTACTGGATCGAGTCGACTATCGACCATCAGGTCAGCCATTTTATTAAGTGGAAACTGTTTTGCTAGGACCTGGTCTGCGGGAAGCTGTGTCTGGCGCTCTTGGACCTTCAGATAGGGTTCTTGAAGGTCCGAGGAACGTGTCTATTACGTGACTCGTTAACGGCCTCTACCAGTGGCTTCCTTTGCCCACATAGTTCTTATTGTGTGTTTGTATCATGAGGTGCAGCCTGGCGTGTGTCATTGAATGTAGTGCTGGTCTCTTATGACCCACACTGCCAACACATGCAAACTGTAGTTCTATCTTGGATGATAGCAGTGGTGTTGTCAACATCTTTGTATGACTGTGGCCAGCACTTGGCCCTGGGTGTACCTGGTGGCCCTAGAATGTGCGATATCCCTGGACTGTTAGCACTAGGACACAGATAAGGCCGCTCCTCAGGACCATCTACACCAGTAGTCTGGGGTCTGGTGTGCCACCTTGTTGTGTTGACTTAGAGGACCACATCACATGGTCACCATAGCAACAAAACAATTTTCGCATTCAATCACCTGGTATTTATCACTAAATCCTCATGTTTGTTTATTGATTGTCATTTTGGTAGTTGCACAATTCAAATATCTCATCAGATGTTACCATTGTGCACTTCATCCCATTCAGTGACAGCACCACTATTCGCACAGTGCCGTTTTCCTCTAGAGACAAGCCCAAGTACCACGTGGTGAGTACATCTGGTGTACATCTGTACATATTGTGTGGATCTGTACATCTGTGTATATTGTATGGATCTGTACATCTGTGCATATTGTGTGGATCTGTACATCTGTGCATATTGTGTGGATCTGTACATCTGTGCATATTGTGTGGATCTGTACATCTGTGCATATTGTGTGGATCTGTACAAGTCTCACTAGTATATTCCAAGTAGAATCCCTAATCAATGGTATGTTATAGTACAGACGTGCATCATTTTCCGTGCCTTCTCACTCAGCCCATTCAGATCCAGTCATTTCACGACACAGCTCACAACTCACGGAGACTCTCCATACACAGAGTCAAGCACAGAACGCAGTCCAGAGATGGCGATGACTGGGATGAGACCAGCTCCACATCAACCAGGCTAACCGGGTCGTTCAGCCACAAGTCCACTGCTCTACCTCAACTCTCTGGAGATAGGACACACCCACAAACACACTTATCTGGTGAAAGGACACACCCACAAACACACTTCTCCGGTGAAAGGACACACCCACAAACACACTTCTCCGGTGAAAGGACACACCCACAACATGTTCCAAGTTTTTCAAGAGTATGTGTTTACATGTCCCTGGTTGACCCTTGCCTAATTGGTAGTGGGTGTTGTGGGCTTCCCCTAGTGATGTCTATTTTCAGCTTTTACTGTATGTTTTCAGTCCGTGTGTGTTGATTGTTGAAGTACCTCACCCAGTGTTTGCAGATGATTGTTGAAGTACCTCACCCAGTGTTTGCAGATGGTAATGTATTCACTTGATCGGATGTTCCTTTGAGCTGTGGCTAGTGTTGACCATCAGTGTGGTCTTGCCTCCCTCCACAGCGACACACAGAGAAAGTCAATGGTTTATCTACTCTCAATTCCAAGATCCCCCCACCTACAATGCAAAGAGCGGTGAGTATGTGTGGGTAGGGCTTGTATCATCCAATCGGATTGTAATGTACTTGTTGGCATATTTGTGGTTTGTAGCAGTATGTGGATGCATTCCAATGTGACATGGTTGAGAGAGTGGTAAAGCTAGTACTGGACAACTTACCCTGGTCCCACCTCAACAACTGGATTTGTGTACAGTGGAGGATATCTTGAATGGAGGGGGGTCTACAGCCCTGTCAGATTAGATAATAACTACTTCAGTGAAATATTTTTAGACAATTATTAAGTTTGTTAGGGAATTTGTTGAGGAGGAATACAGTAAGGGTCCCTGTTTGATGGGTAACAGAGTGTTGTGTTATAGGAACGGTACTATTGCTGAGGTAGGCATAGGGTGTGGTGTGTGCTGTGGGTGTGGCTGTTGGAGGTGTGTCACTATATCCTCCTCTCTCTCCTCTCAGAACACCTACTCTGTACCTCATATGTATAGAGAGCCTGTTAAGATGCAGTCAGCTACAGGTGGTCTGTCTGTTGGTTCGGAGGAGTGAGTGTCTATATCTTCATTTGTCTGTCCATCTGTCTGCCTATCTGTCCTTTATCTATCTCCTGTCCACCATCTATCTATCCGTCCATCCATCCATCCGGCTGGCTGTCCATCACTCTTCCTTGTGCTTCTGTTGTGTGTGTTTGTCCAGTCGTATGCATGTTCACTGCTGTGTGTCACCTACGTACCTTGGTGATGTACCACACGAGATATGCAAGGTTAAGGTATACTGTGTCCTCCTACCCCCCCTGTACAGCAGTGGTATGTCAGTCCTCCTACCTCCACCCTGTACTACAGTGGTATGTCAGTCCTCCTACCCCCCCCCCCCCTGTACAGCAGTGGTGTGTCAGTCCTCCTAACTCCCCCTGTACTACAGTGGTGTGTCAGTCCTCCTACCTCCCCCCCCCCATATAGCAGTGGTGTGTCAGTCCTCCTACCTCACCCCCCCCCGTACTACAGTGGTGTGTCAGTCCTCCTACCTCCCCCTGTACTACAGTGGTGTGTCAGTCCTCCTACCTCCCCCTGTACTACAGTGGTGTGTCAGTCCTCCTACCTCCCCCTGTACTACAGTGGTGTGTCAGTCCTCCTACCTCCCCCTGTACTACAGTGGTGTGTCAGTCCTCCTACCTCCCCCTGTACTACAGTGGTATGTCAGTAATTTCCTCAAGATATGATGGTTTGAGTAGGGAATGCACTCACATTGTAGAGGCAACAAATTCCCAGATATATTATGTTGAAAAATGGCCGCCTGGTTACCGTATTCTCTTTTTGTGTGCATGCCATGTACAGGCAGGAAACCGAACGGAGTAAGTCCAAGGTTAGGAGGAACACACATGGCTACCGCCTGCCCATGGCTCCCAACGGTTGGTACAACTAGCACACTCAAATCAATGATTTTGTGGCTAATGGACTTTCTCTTTATCTGTGTCCACTCACACACAACAGCTGCTCTGAAGGTTTTCAAGGACAAGCTGACTCCTTATGAACAGAAAGAGATCCTGGAGTATCCAGAGATTTGGTTCTTAGGATTGGAAGGTCAAAAGATCGAAGGTGTCCCTGGAGCCCCTCAGAACTGTGGCTACGACGATGAGAATGGAAGCTACCACAAAGTGCTCCACGATCACCTGTCATACCGCTATGAGATCCTGGAGGTTATTGGGAAGGGATCGTTTGGACAAGTGGTCAAAGTGAGTAGCTCAGGTGTTGTATGGGAACACACTTCATATACATTCAAGGATTAAGTTCTTGACATAATGTTTAAAATAGTCCCGTCTTTGTAAGATGCAACATATTGTGTGTGTACTGCATTGTGTGTGTGTGTGTGTGTGTGTGTGTGTGTGCATACCAAGTATTTATGTACTGTAGTGTCTGGATCACAAGATCAATCAACCTGTTGCCATCAAGATAATTCGGAACAAGAAGCGATTCCACCATCAAGCTTTAGTGGAAGTCAAGATATTAGACTCTCTGCGAAAGAAAGACAGCGAGAACCGTCACAACATTATTCACATGTTGGACTACTTCTACTTCAGAAACCATCTATGTATCTGCTTCGAGCTAATGGGGTTAGCTATGGCAGACATGTGCATCAGTGTTGTTCATATCGATTCCTCACTTTAATCAACCAGCTAAACAATCCACAAACATGACACACCCACCAGCAAGACACACCCACTAGTACATATTTGCTAGCAGTACACCCCTCTATCCCCCCCCTTGATTGCTCTCCTCTCTCCAGGATGAACCTGTACGAGCTGATCAAGAAGAACAACTTCCAAGGGTTCAGTCTGCCTCTCATCCGCCGATTTGCCCATGCTCTCCTACAGTGCCTGCAGTTACTGAGGAGTGAGCGTATTATACACTGTGACCTCAAGCCGGTTAGTCTCCATGACAACAGTGTTCAATTTGTGCATCGCTACCCCACCCCTGCCACACCCCTAGGAAAACATTTTGTTGAAGTTGAAAGGTCAGAGTCATATTAAAGTGATTGACTTTGGATCAAGCTGCTATGAACACCAGAGGATCTACACATACATTCAGTCTCGTTTCTACCGATCACCCGAGGTCATATTAGGTGAGTAGTAGAATGCCAGTGGGTGTCTGCCAGTGGGTGTCTGCCAGTGGGTGACTGCCAGTGGGTGACTGCCAGTGGGTGACTGCCAGTGGGTGACTGCCAGTGGGTGACTGCTAGTGGGTGACTCTAATATTGTGTACATAGTTTCAGCGCTCCTTTCTCCCCTCCCTCCTTCAGGCTTACCCTACAGTATGTCTATAGACATGTGGAGTTTTGGGTGTATTCTGGCAGAGCTGTACACTGGATACCCACTGTTCCCCGGGGAGAATGAGGTGGAGCAGTTGGCTTGTGTGATGGAGACGTTTGGATTGCCTCCACCTGAGCTACTGGATGAAGCTCAGAGAAGAAAGTTATTCTTTGGTGTGTGCATGTGTGTGTGTGTGTGTGTGTGTGTGTGTGTGCGTGCGTGCGTGTGTGCATGTGCGTGCGTGCGTGCGTGTGTGTGTGTGTGTGTGTGTGTATGTGTGTGTGTGTGTGTGTGTGTGTGTACATTTGCTCCTGAATGCATGTGGTTATCACATGTCCATTACTATACCATGTCACGTGAATCACTTCTTTACTACGACAGATTCAAAAGGTCAGCCTCGTTGTATTACTAACAGTAAAGGTAAGAAGAGAAGACCTTCATCCAAGGACCTGTCGGCCGCCATCAGAACCAATGATATGCTCTTTGTCGACTTTATCCGGCAGTGTCTACAGTGAGTGGATGTTGCTAGGCAGTTTATTGTTACTATGGTTACTAATATTGTTGCAAATCTCAGATGGAAGCCATCTGAACGGATGACACCAGAACGAGCTCTTGAACACGAGTGGATATTAGAAGTAAGCCATGTCTCCTCCAGCTGCTGATGTGTGTACTGTGTGTACTGTGTGTACTGTGTGTACTGTGTGAACTGTGTGTACTGTGTGTACTGTGTGTACTGTATGTACTGTGTGTACTGTGTGTACTGTATGTACTATGTGTACTGTGTGTACTGTGTGTACTGTGTGTACTGTATGTACTGTGGGTACTGTGTGTACTGTATGTACTGTATGTACTGTGTGTACTGTGTGTACTGTATGTACTGTGTGTACTGTGTGTACTGTATGTACTGTGTGTACTGTGTGTACTGTGTGTACTGTATGTACTGTATGTACTGTGTGTGCTGTGTGTGCTGTGTGTACTGTGTGTACTGTGTGTACTGTACGTACTGTGTGTACTGTATGTACTGTGTGTACTGTATGTACTGTATGTACTGTGTGTACTGTACATACTGTGTGTACTGTATGTACTGTATGTACTGTATGTACTGTGTGTACTGTGTGTACTGTATGTATTGTGTACTGTACGTACTGTGTGTACTGTACGTACTGTATGTACTGTGTGTACTGTATGTACTGTATGTACTGTATGTACTGTATGTATTGTGTACTGTACGTACTGTGTGTACTGTGTGTACTGTGTGTACTGTGTGTACTGTGTGTACTGCATGTACTGTGTGTACTGCATGTACTGTGTGTACTGTGTGTACTGTGTGTACTGTGTGTACTGTGTGTACTGTATGTACTGTATGTACTGTATGTACTGTGTGTACTGTGTGTACTGTGTGTACTGTATGTACTGTGTGTACTGTATGTACTGTATGTACTGTGTGTACTGTGTGTACTGTGTGTACTGTGTGTACTGTATGTACTGTATGTACTGTATGTACTGTGTGTACTGTGTGTACTGTGTGTACTGTATGTACTGTGTGTATCATATTTTCTCTGTGTTAGTGTTGTTTTGGTGTTTCTCTGCACTGTTGCTCTTTAGGGGAGAATTCCAAGCTACCCCACCCCCACCTCTGTCCCTTCTCACATCCCCTCACCAACCTCATCAACCACCACTCTCAACAGCTTCACCAACTCACAAAGAAGGAAGCACTCCAGTCCGTTGTCAAGTAAAGGGCGGCTACAGCCCATTGGGGCCGACTCAAGGACTAACAACAGGAAGCATGCCTCCTCACAGCACGGGCTGGTTCAACAGGAGGGAGTACCCAAGGCCCATTCCAAGGAGAGCCTACCAAGTGAATCTCAAGGCGACTCTACCACAGCAGCACAGACACTCCCACCAATTGTTTGAGTATGCAATCTCTTTAAATGAATGAATTCTTGTGCTGTAATGTACTAATATTTTATAAGTATTTTGTACTGTATATATTTTGTACATTTTCAAATTTTGTATTGAATAATAATAATTTAATTTTTGTATGTGATCACGATCTATTGAAGACATTTCAATTATTTGACAAGCATTCACAACAGACTTATTGTCTCCCTTCAAAATTGATATTATTACCTATCATTACGTGTATATTGACGCGAACATAACGCATACAATCTAAAGGAAATCAATAAAATATATACCAATATTCATTGGTAGTAAATGACGGCAGACCTGGCCTAATTGTATTAAGTCACGCCTCCAGATGACTCACGTGATCTCATCAGGCACTCTCTAACTGAAGCTAGAAGATGAAGTTCGTGCTTGCTCTCTTTGGACTGGTGGCTCTCACCAATGCTCACTTGTGTTTTATCAGCCCGCACCAAAGAGGGTCGATGGTGGGTATCAACACCCCAGGTGGGCGCTATTCGTGTCGCGGCACGTTACTACTTTCAGGGATTAACTTCTGCCGTGTGTTGTTTGTTTTAGCTGCAGACGACTGCTTGCTGGTGAAGAATCCTCCGTGTGGTGGAAGACAGTCAGAGGACCCGAAAACGGGCTTCAAGTCAGAGCGCATAGCAAATTAAACATTGCTTTTCCTACTGTGAATGTATTTTTCTCTCCAGGTCTGGCGTCCCAGTTTGCGTCACCTTCCAGAAGAACCTCGACCACTTCAACCCTTCTAACCCTGTAAGCACTCAGTAAATGCGATTGTCTCCGAATATGTCCATATATCTTTTTACCTGATACGTTATATGTTTTTGTCAGGGCAATTTTATGGTGTCCATCGCTAAAACCGACAGCGATAAATTTGACAACCTGTACAAGGTGGACGATTCCAAGACTCCGAGTCTTCACTTGTACACGGCAAACATAACTATCCCTGAGTATGTATATGCACAATCACACCACACACACCACACGCACACACACACACACACACACACACACACACACACACACACACACACACACATGCACACACACCACACACACACACACACACACACACACACACACACACACACACACACACACACACACACACACACACACACACACACACACACACACACACACACACATAAGCTGGTATTTTCTTGTAGTTCCTACAAGGGAAATGCTGTTCTGCAAGCTACGTACACCACTAACAACCCCAATGCTCCAGCAGTGTTCTACCAGTGTGCTGACATCTTGGTGGCCTAAGGGGCCTTTGATATACATTAGTGCAAACTGTTTAAAATGACATTTTTGTTGTTAATGCTGAATATATAATCTCTCGCACCACTATTATTATCAAGTGTATTTTCTATTTACTCCATTTTATAATGACTGATTAACAAGGGTGCATGACAACCCCAATGCCTGTTGTCAGTAGGTATAGTAATGACTGGATGGTGTACATACTTGATGTCGGGACCAAGATATCGAGCTGTTCAGAGGGTCTCTGGATTCAATTTGATTACTATCAAAACCTTTCTATGGACAGGAGTGATTCAACAGTCGATGTTGTTCAATTGTCATGGAGACCCCTGCTCATACAGATACTGTTCACTTGGAGCAAGTATCTTGACCACGGACACAAGTATATCTGAGCTTTGATATTTTCATGTAGTAGTAGCCGGGGGATAAAGGCCATTATAGACACAGAATTCAACTTGAATGAACAAATAATATTTATGACGAGTATATTATGTATTGGCCATAATAATAATAATATTATTATTCGCCTAAACATTGCGTAATCAACAAAACATGGCGACAATGTCAAACATTTTGAACATTCGCTTTAATTACGAACACGGTGAGTTTAGATGTACTTCAATTGTATTTGATAGTATCACATTCGCTTGTTTCCTAAAGATTGCTTTGCGTGTGCTATGGAGGATGGTGTTCGAGTATTCAACGGAGACCCTTTGGTCGAGAAGACACGAATTGGTTGGAAAGGATGAGCTGCCTACATAACTCGAGGAACAGTGAATTTTATTGTAATTCTTACTTTGATAGATTTTGGTACATGTGGAGGCATTGGGTATTGTGAGCTGCTTCATCGAACCAACCTACTGGCTCTGGTGGGGGGAGGACAGGCTCCTAAATTTCCAGAATCTAGAGTGATGATTTGGGATGACCTGCAGAGTAAATTTGTGTATGAATTAAATTTCAAAAGTAAAGTTCTATCAATTCGAATGAAAAAGAAAAGGTTAATATCTCCAGGGAGGTCACTTGTTAGCACTCTACACTGGGACACTATGTATCTATGTTGTACACTGGGGTACTGTGTATCTATGTTGTACACTGGGGCACTGTGTATCTATGTTGTACACTGGGGCACTGTGTATCTATGTTGTACACTGGGGCACTGTGTATCTATGTTGTACACTGGGGCACTGTGTATCTATGTTGTACACTGGGGTACTGTGTATCTATGTTGTACACTGGGTCACTGTGTATCTATGTTGTACACTGGGGCACTGTGTATCTATGTTGTACACTGGGGCACTGTGTATCTATGTTGTATACTGGGTCACTGTGTATCTATGTTGTACACTGGGTCACGTATGTATTTATATTGTACACTGGGTCACATATCACCACTGTACAGTGTCACATGTTCTGTACACAAAGTTTGCTGTTGTCGGAATTATCACACTTTTGTGATTTTTATTTATTTCTTCCCATTCTAAAGGTTATTTGTTGTTCTCAACAAAGAAATCCATGTGTTTGCATTTCCGCATCCAATTCAACTGGAAATGACTGTTCAAACAGCTTACAATCCTAAAGGACTCTTTCAAGTGACCCCAACTGTTGACAAAGATATCGTATTTTACCCGAGTCATCCAGCAGACAAGTGTGTTGGAACAGTTAAAGTGCAAGTGAATATCTATGTGTACGTCAGTGGACTGTACAGATCAGTGGTCTGTGTCCCAGTGTACTGTACAGACATGTCACCTGAGTAATGTGTACCTTGATGTACTGTACAGACATGTCACCTGAGTAATGTGTACCTTGATGTACTGTACAGATGTGTTATCACAGTGAAGTGTACAGTCCGTATCACATGTCTTATCTATCCACTGTGTAGGATCTTTCAGCATCACCTACAGTCAGCTCATTCACTATTCCCGCCCATCAGCACAGTTTGGCTGCCATAGCAACCAACTATGAGGGGACCCTGATAGCAACAGCCTCTGAAAAAGTGTGCTTAGTGATTGATGAGAGGACATAAACATTTGTACGTACACTGCATTCCGTGTGTTCAGGGGACATTGATACGAGTGCGCGATGTTCTCAGGAATGAGCCTCTAGCTGAGTTCCGCAGGGGAGCCGACACAGCAATCATCAATTAGTGAGTGGAGAGCATGTCACATTGTTCTGCTCTATATTATGTGGAATTTCCTCTGTTCTCCCTGTCTATCTAAGTCTGTCCTTCAGTCCTGATTCGAGGTTCATGTGTGCTTGCAGTGATAAGGGGACGGTTCACATATTTGCAGTCTTCAACAGAGAGCTGAACAAAAAATCAACGTAAATAGATATGAGCACTGCATCTGTGCACACACACGTCAGCTCTGTATTTGAATTATCCTTGGACAGCGAAACATTCAGTTTTCATGAGTGGTAGGGAGTATATGTTCTTCTTCAGCCCAAAGGACATACTACCTTGCATTGTGTACAGTACATGCTATTGCAGTCTGCACCAAACATGCTAACACAGACAGTGGGTACAAGACCAGGCTTTGCATGACTGTATTGTTGTGGATTATTTTGGAGTTTTTCTTATCAATAATTATTTCTCTTTCTCACTTTATGATGCGATGCAGTTTTGCTGGCAGTGGGATCTCCACCTGGTACACAGATTCTCAATGGGGGATGGCACATGTTAGCCTGCCCAAAGAGACCATGTTCGTAGCTGCATTGGATAACTTGCTAATGCTGCATGGTATGTCCACCTGTGCATACGTACTGTTGAACCCACACTTCAAAAATTTATAATTTGATATTTATCAAATATTAATAACCGACTGTGTTATCTTGCGATATATTTACTGTACAGTGTGTGTTATATTATTGCATGTGTACTGTATGTTGTGTGTTGACTTCTGCACCAGACATTGTGCTGTGATGTCTGCGCTGTATGTTATATGTTGTCTAGTTGTGTGTGTTATGACTGAGTTGAGATGCTAAGGTGGGTGCAGCTCACTAGTGTTTGCTAGTATGTTAGGTTACCCAACATACAGTACATGTCTGTGTTTACCCCAACTGTTCTACAGTTGTGTGCTGGGATGGGAGTCACTTCAAGTACAGGTTCAATCCAAGTTCCAAGGACAGCAAGTTCTGTCATCAAGAGAGCTACAACATGTTCCTCTGTGTTGGTGATGACTCTATGTAGTACTGTTGTGGGCAAAGTTATACTGTACCCCTGGTGTAATGGTTTTCTGCATGACTGATATAACATGCGAAATCACTGTTCTATTTTATGTATCAAAATAATGACACACATTGAAATTTTCAATACTACAACAGTTGTGATTGTAATAATTTTGTACAAAACTTCACTTGCATGGCATGCAATAAAGACAATAATAGCAATGTCTTCTGTTCACATAAAATACTGCAATTCTACAGCGTGGGAAATGTCAGCTATCGTCTTTTTCTTCTTCATCATTTGAATTCCAGAGAGTCAGGTTGTCTCTGAGCAGCTGCATTATAAGCGTGCTATCCCGCTGGGACTTCACATGGTCAAGACTAGCAATAGCCGCATCGAAAGCCTATGTAACAAACAGATTCAGTACTTATCATGCAAAACATCACTTCACAAGACATAAACAGGACACCAAGCGCACATCTTTAGCAAGTTTGCAGGCTTTATCTCTGTCACCTTGGATCTCGTAATAAAATACAGAGAAATTTAGAGCTAATCCGAGACGAACTGAGTGTGTGGGTTCCAATGTCTCAGCCACATTAGTAGCATCTTTGTAAGCAGCTTCAGCTAGGGGAATCACTTTACTTTTCTCATCCTCATCCAAAACTTCAGCTTTGTAACGATAATAATCTCCTTTCATTTTGTAGTAGAAAACCTTTGCTTCTGGTGGGGCATTCTCATCTTTCAAGAGATAGTTGTCCAATAGGCTCTGAAGGTACATGATCAAAGTTAAATGCAAACCACAACATTTGGTGCAAAGAATCACAGTAGGAAACGTTTGGATTAGCACTTTACAAACCACATTACATGAAGCAGCTACGTCTGTGCATACACTCACCAATACATCATCACAAATGTCCTTCAATTCTTTGATGATAGTGGCCTTGTAATTATTGGCGATTTCTACGTTATCATGTTTAGAAGCCAATATCTTACATGCTGATCTTCTTGCACCGACTTTATTCTTATAAGCAACAGAAAAACTATTCCTTTCTTCGTCACTTAGCTGCTCCCCCAACTCCACGATGGACTTCAGACATTCAGCCATGTCCTCATAACGTTCAGCCGACTCTGCTAACTTAGCCCTTTCAACTAGCACCTGTCTATCGGCCATCCTCGAAGTAATATCGATCCTTGCGTAAAATAAAGCACGTGTAATCAATAAAGTGTAGTGTACTGTGACACAGGTCACAGCAGGAGGGAGCAGGTGCGGGAAGGGGGCAGAATGGAATGTGAAGGTGGTAATTTTGTTAGAGCGCGGATGGTCCGTTACTATGGTGTTGCCATGGTAGCTATGACGAAATCGCATATGACGTCGTTGATCCATGCTATTACTCAATAGCTAGACCCTAGATACGTGACAAACCTGCATGCCACGGTCAAACCCGCCTACACACATAGTTTGAGAATGAAGGACATGTTAGACTACTACTTATAGCTAATAATAACGTGAATATCCACAAAGCACAGCTACTTTAAGTTAGCTGTCTGCAATCATTGCAGTCCATTGGATCCAACTGAACAGATAACTTTTCAAGTTTGCATTTAACTCAATTGAGAAAAAGGCAGTCTGTCACAATGTACATCGTTTGCATGCGATTTCAAACACAATTCTTTGTCAGAAACAAACATTTCCTTTTTATCTCCCAAAAGTTATCATGCTATCAGATGTTCACCAAAGATGCTCCGCATGCACCCACTGACAGTGGTGTTAAAGGACAACAGAAACCCTTCAAACAGTTTATAGGGTGATACCAACCGTAAACAGTGTGTGAGACATTGATAGCTAGAGGATTGTTATGGAAACGTATGACGTCAACAGCCTCAGCAGCGCATGACAGGAAGTGGTGCAATATTATAAACAGGAAGTGGTAAAACCCTGTGATCAAATCATACACTATTGCTAGCAAGACGAGTTGAATCCTG
>OZ026561.1:77500-82500 GCA_964020155.1 Chondrilla cf. caribensis
ACCCATCTTGATGTAATCGTCTTCCGGTTTAACTTGACCCATCTTTATGTAATCGTCTTCCGGTTTAACTTGACCCATCTTTATGTAATCGTCTTCCAGTTTTACTTGACCCATCTTGATGTAATCGTCTTCCAGTTTTACTTGACCCATCTTGATGTAATCGTCTTCCAGTTTTACTTGACCCATCTTGATGTAATCGTCTTCCAGTTTAACTTGACCCATCTTTATGTAATCGTCTTCCGGTTTAACTTGACCCATCTTGATGTAATCGTCTTCCGGTTTAACTTGACCCATCTTGATGTAATCGTCTTCCGGTTTAACTAGACTCGGATTACTATTATAATCATCCATCACTTGCATCTTCTGTTCATTCTCAAGTGCTACACGATTTGTTGCAATGTATCCTGCAAACTCACTCTCTTTCTGTTTTTTTTCTGGTTTGTCACTTTGCTGAGCAGCGAATCGTCGAGTGAGAGTGTCCGACAACGACTCTCTCCTGGTGAATTGTGTCTCTGCCTTCAGACTTTGTTTCTCTTCTGCTAAGGCAAGACCAGGAGTTGAACTGACAACACTGCCAACAATCTGGAGAGGACAAAATAATCAGTCCATTTCAACTCTTGTAACTTAGCAAGCACACTCGTGCAATGTCTTCCCAGCCACACATCCCCTCCATGTTAACAATCTACCCAGAATGCTCCAGGTTGTCTTATGTCATATATTATATATTATGTAAAGTTATGTTGGATAATACCAAAGGGCGAAGAGAAGGGTGCTACAATATAATTATATAACTTTTCTAATAAATCTCCTGACCTTTTTCCTGTGTTGGATCTTTATGATGGTGGTTTAAGTCAGAACAATGGCAGACTAACACACACACACACACACACACACACACACACACACACACACACACACACACACACACACACATCTCACAAGTGATTGTCCTATGGCGTCTACTCCATGGTCTATATATTCCTCAAAGTCTACTTTCCCTTGTCTCCTCTCTTTGTACTTGGTATAAAGTACCCTGAGTGTCAGGAGTCCACCAAGCAACAGCACAAATGCAGCCAACATGCCCACTGTCAGACCGGCTATTTCTCCCTGCCCCAACCTAGGGAGAGATAATGTAATTCATAGATTCCTGCACTAAACAACTTAAGCATCACAAAATACACCACCAACATATATATAGTCATCATTGGTCATATAGCCAAAACGGCTCTTGACCTCAGCTTAAAATAATCAATTGCAATATAATGTGGCAATATTATATCTAACAGTATAACATGATTAAATACAGTGGACATCAGTTAAATGTTGGGGGACATCAGGGAGTATCTGTGCTGCATGGCCTTGTGTATAAAGTTCGATGTTCGTTCAATAATGGATTTGTTTTTGATGTGCATTAAAAAGATGAACTTATCTGTAGAGGATAATTAAAGATCTGAAGTTGTGGTTCAAGTTGGTTGCCAACTCAAAAAGATTGAATCTGATGAAATCATATTATGCAGAACAGTAAATTAAGAAATGTATTTCGTCTTCCACAGATTGTGAATTGCATAGCGAGCGTGTGCGATCTTCTACTGGTTTAGGTGGTCTACAATGTCAGCCGATTTCTATGGCAAGCTTGTGGTCTGAGATACGAAATTTTGTGACAGCTTGTCTTATCATGGGATTGGAAATCACTGATAAATATGGTTCGGGTTCAAATGTATTGGGTTTAATCAGCCTGTAGGTTCTCAGCTTGCTCCCACCAGATGGGGTAAGACCCTGTGTACAGTCGATGCCTGATCTAAGTTGTTGTAAAGTTTGATCATGAAGCCTGGATAAGACTGCTGCACGGGTTGGTGAGACAAAGTCAAGATTGAATCCCAGGTGTAATAGCTTCATTTCGACTGAATGGACCCAAGAGGTATAATCAATTGAGTTTAAACTGTTGGATATTTCGAAAGCTTGTCTTATCAAAAAGGAGGTGCTAGGTGAGGCTATATAATAATAGGGGTCTAGTGTTACTACGTTGGAACACATACACTCCCACATGTGGTCAAACCCAATACGGCAACACTGTGATAACTGTGGATGTAAAAAATGACAGTATTTTTTTTTAAAATTTTTTAAAGATGCTATCATGGGTGACAGTGGTCATATATGGGTTGGCTGGAGCATCAGGTGCTGTGAAGGGTGTACACTTCCATCCTTTGCACCCTGGAACCTGTGGTGGACTACACTGTCAGACTACTGGTCGAAGAACTTACTCTTCCTTGGGCATTTCCAGAAAGGACAGAACGACGCATTCCGAGCTGTTAGCCGCAGCACCATATCCATCAGGACATTCATCCAGACAGTTCACCACTTTTTTACCTTGTCGTGTTGTCCCCGATGAGATATATAAATTAACGCAAGCAAAACAGTCATTCTCTGTGATGTCGAAGCAATCCTCACAGAGGCTGTGACAGGGAGCGCACAGCGTATCGTTGCTCGAGGAGCTTGTGTCGTTGGCGAAGGACGGGCTTGTGGCAACGTTGAAATTTCCTCGAGAGCAATTCTATTTGAATAAAAAGCGACATGGTAAAGTATTTTGTGAAGTAAGCCATCGTTCACCCTAACCTTTCCGGCAAAAGCAGACATCCCGGACTGAAGCAGAACAAACGAAAGGAATACTAACCTCACCATGGTGTCTAGGGCAGGGTCTATGATTGCAGGCCTACCCAACCTGATTGAGTGTGGGGATATCACGTGTAGATCACGTGCAGTAAAGCCTTTCCTTTTTGTGGTCTTGCAAATGAAAATCTCTACGAGTCTGCCTGAATCCTTCGTTTACTTTTCTCTTTGAGCTTACTATCTCTCTATCCAAAGCCGCCATGAGCATTTCTTCGGAGCTCTTGGTATTCCTGTTCTTTTTAGTGCGTATCATTACAAGCAGTGATATTGTGGACGTACTGAGCGAAAAAGAAGCTACAAATTTATGGGAACCGGCCATCGTGATTGATTCCGCGTTCTATAGCCGTAAGTGCATTGCTATAGTGTGTGTGTGTGTGTGTGTGTGTGTGTGTGTGTGTGTGTGTGTGTGTGTGTGTGTGGTGTGTGTGTGTGTGTGGTGTGTGTGTGGTGTGTGTGTGTGTGTGTGTGTGGTGTGTGTGTGTGTGTGTGTGTGTGGTGTGTGTGTGTGTGTGTGTGTGTGGTGTGTGTGTGTGCGCGCGCGCGCGTGTGTGGTGTGTGTGTGTGTGTGTGCGCGCGCGTGTGTGTGGTGTGGTGTGTGTGTGTGTGTGTGTGTGTGTGTGTGTGTGTGTGTGTGTGTGTGTGTGTGTGTACAGTGTGGATATGGTGTGGACATGGGGCATGAGGTAACAGGTTTTCCTGCTGGTTACTCTGTAATGGGATGTCTGTTAATTTTGTATTCATTGTTTTGGTATTTTGTGGTCAACCACTTTATCCTTCCTCTTTCAAGACTATGTTGTTGACAGTCACTTTGAGTCCAGTCTCCAAAGCCTTTTAAGCTCTGGATTCATCGGTCTCTTCCAGGTGAACTGCCCTGCTGCTGCTGGTGGAGGAGTACTGTGCTCAGCAATGGCTGAGAGCCACATTGCTTTCGTCAGGTGAGTGGTCAGCACACACCACAGATGTGGGCCACGGCACAATTGGTTAATATTTTGGACATTGAGGGTTGGTACACTGTCAACCTTTTCCTGCTTTGATTCATGTTGTTGTGTTGGGCTATCCTTGATCACATGATCACATTAATTGTGATATTTCACAAAAACTTTTATTTTAATATCAGTATTAAAATTGATATTCAATTATCTGGACACATAATTAACAGCTAATATATCTTTCAATATTTTAGTCATGTGCACTACATCAGTCAAGCTGTATCAATGGCTATATGCTGCTATTTCAGTAAATTACTCTTTATATCAACGATCGAATATAATACAGAACGCTCAATAGATTATATATAATGTGTTCGTACACATAACCACAACAGAGAATTTATATTATACTTTATATCTAAACAATGTCATTGCCAAGATACTCAAATCATATAAGACCAATAATGTATAGCAGGGTTCCCCCAAAGGGGGTACCAGGGCGCTCTCTTCCCCCCCCCCCCTATTTTCTGTTCTGTGACAACATAATTTCTTGTTAGAACAAAGATTTATAATATTATTGTGTTAAATGTTAAAGCAATATTGATAATTATACATCAAAACATTCACAGTGACTCTATCCCTCCCCCCTTTATTTTTTTCTGGGGGAAACACTGTGTATAGTACATATAAGTTGATACAATAATAATAATAATGTTAATGACAGTAGTGACTTGAGAAATGACACAGAGCAATTGCCACATGCACTGCTCATCCACAATCATATTGCGCTAAAAGATGACCAACTCCACAACACCGCTATGAATTAGAAACTGGGCTAGAATTCGAGCTCAACAGCTTTACCGAATGTTATATCTTCAGCAAAGGTTCTTCTAAGCCTAAAGGAGACGCCGAAGTAATTCGAGTGCGGGGGCAACTTTTGCGACCGCACTTTTAGTTTTCTCAAATTTTACACTTAGGGCAACTATAAATAGTGCAGGTACTAATAATAAAATAGCTTGGTCACGGTGGCGGGGTGGTCAGGTGACATGATTCTAGGCTCCAGGTCGCAGGTTCAAATCCTCCAAAGAAGGTTTTTTTTTCCATGAAAAAAAAAGCTCACTTCCTGGTGGTCAGTCGCAATCCTCTCTACAAAGAACCGTAGGGGGGAGCTTCGGGACTCGCGGCTGACCTCCCAGCTAGAATAGTGTCTTCTGCATTCGCGGAATGACGCAAGTATACAGTACATGTGGAAAGTCCCTGTAAAGCTCTCCATGTAATAGGTGTCTTTGACCCTGAGTGGGTGACTTTTTTATTATTTCACTGGCTAATATGATCAGTCAATAATTCCGAAAATCATAATATTCACAATATCAAGTTATGTGTCATTTTTGTTCTGACATGTAG
>OZ026561.1:85000-115000 GCA_964020155.1 Chondrilla cf. caribensis
CCTCCGACACACCCTCTTTGGTATACACTAGCAGACACACCCCAACTCACCTCTGACACACCCTCTTTGGTATACACTAGCAGGCACACCTGATGATACGGAGGTTGTCCCTGTGCAAATGTTGGAGGATGATGAATACGGAAAATTTGTTGAGTCGGAGAAGATAAGGGTTGCTGATTACAAGGACTTTGAACTGGCACCTTCAGAGTTTGGCAAAGCCATATCATCAGAAGCTGGAGCGATTATTGTATACTTTCAACCATGTATGTCACATGTAGATCACATGTAAGTCACATGTAGGTCATATAATTAATTATTTGCATGTTGTGTGTAGGGTCAGTTAGAAGCCGGGCTATCCTGCCTGACATGGCTAGGATGAAGTCATTGCTCGGAAGTGAAGGAGGTGTGTTTCTCTGCATGATAACATTGGATCTTTAATACTAGCAATAATTAATGCTAGTGTTTATTCAATATCATGATAAAGTAACAATGATTGGGGAGTATCATTGCTACATGCCAGTTAGTGTCAATATTCTGCTCTGTTACAATGTTCTGTTAGAGTGTGGTGATATTTCTTTGTTCAGTTGGTGTCAGAACAGTGAACTGCCAAAACTACCCAGACCTGTGTGACACCATCGGTATCACAGCCTACCCCACTGTGTTGTTCTATCGAAGACAAGGTGAAGAGACTGAGGTGTACAAAGGTGTTCACCATCCATCAGAAATTGTTAACAGTTTTCTAAAAGTGGACACGGTTTGTACATTGTCAATACAACAGAATGCTCTCCCCTCATCTGCTATGTATTTTCTGTTGTCAATAGGATGCTATTCAAGAACTAACTCCTTATTCCTTGCCCACCTTTATTGCCAAGGGGAAACCCCTAATGATACTTGCAGTTCTTAATAACGAATCAGATTTACTCCAGAATGTCAAGGAGTTGAAAGAGGGGAATCCCCAACTTACTGTGGGTTGGCTCGATCATTCCAAATATAAGCAGTTACTAGGCAACGTTACAATGTTGAAGGACAGCAAATTACCTTCTTTAATTGCCATGGATACTACCAAAACAAATGTGAGTGTAACATAAATAGTACTAGTGTATTCAGATAAAATAATTTTATTATAATTATGCTGTGATTAACTAATCTGGCTTTGGATGCTTTTGGATATCGTTGATTTGAAATGATGTAATACTTCATCTTCCCTCCACTAGGTAAGGATGTTTACTTGTGATATTTTGTCTTTGAAAGATGCTGAAAACTGTTTGAAGAAGAAATGGACAGAGTTACCATGGCAACAGGCACCACTCTCTGAAAGGAAGTGGTTGCCCAAGGTTGAGCCGTTCCGTTTCCCTAGTAACGCAGCTCATACTAGTGACGACCAATCAAAAGTTGACCCTGTGCCTAATGACTCAGTGATAAACAAGAAAGTAGCAGCAGAGCCAGAGGGAAAGCCCCATCCTCACTATCACGAAGAACTTTGACTTTTTAGAACAACTTAATTAATTAATTCTGAGCATTAATTAGTGAGGTTTCATGACCTTAACATATGGCTGCACGCCTGGTTATTAATAGCTACAAAACCTCCTCTAATAATGTTATGTGGGAGCTGGGCTTCAGGGCCTGTGGCTGGTCTCCCAGCTAGAGTAAGTGTATTTGTATGAGTAGGACTCCCGTGGAGTCTGTTAAAGGTCACTGTAAAGCTACACACCAAGTGCTTGCACAGGCTTGCAACCACTTTTTAATATTTTTATATAATAATTATTGCTGCAGCACATTTTTTACTACGACTTACCTAGCCAATTAGCTCATTGCCCATTTCATTTCATACTTTATAAGGTGCCTTAGTAGTAGCCCCCGGGGCTAGTGGCCTGACCAGTTTAAATTAAGATATCCTATCCTAGCCTATATACACTGAAAGTCGCCATTTTGTTACAATAAAATTATGGCTGCCACGAAGACTTCTACAGTTATCGTCCAGTACATTGCTCTGAGGGGCGATCTCCTCAAAGTAATGAAGTGGCCCTTGGGAGCAGTTGTAGCTCAAGCTTGTCACGCCTCGATAGCCGCGATCGTTTCACACGGCGAAGAAGAGTCGGTGAAGGCATACATACACAAAGACAACATGAACAGTATGCACAAAGTGGTCGTGGAGGTAGGTCCCACCATAGACACTCCTTCTATGGTCCCACAACGTCAACTTGTTAACCATATGCAAAGAAAGTTCTTCCCTTCTATCTTCGATGTTCAACATCTGTAATCGAGTATCTATATGGCATACCCCTGCCCCATGTGCCCATACAGTATTATGTTGACTTACTCGTGTAGACCTGCTCAATGTAAACTTTATATTTGAGAGGGTGGTCCCTGGTTGTTGTGAGTCAAGTGTCTGACCATTCGTTGTGTGCAGGTAAAAGGTGAAAGTGAGCTCATGGCCCTGTCCGAGCAGCTGAGCACCAGCAACATATCCCATGTACTCTGGACAGAACAACCTGAGAACATTGCAACATGTTTGGCGACTACTCCAAATGATAAGACCATTTTGCAAAAACACTTTAAACATTTAAAACTTTTCAAATGATTAATATTATACATCAAAATAGCAGATTTTATAATGAAAATTGTATAAATAATAATACAGTAGTCATTTTACAATAAATTCATACATATAATGACTTCCACATCATTATAAAGATGTATGCTCGTAAGTTTGCTCTGATGATCATAAAAATAACAGACATAAATAGCTAACACGAGACCACTTGCAGTAGTTGATGAATGTTGCTATGGTAACAGTATTCAAGAATGTGAAAAGTACAGAGGACAAGAATGAATTGAAAGAAACAACAAAACAACAAACAACAACACTATGATACAGACCCTCTGTCTATGGAAATATGCATAACAATAGTTAAACAGCTTAAAAACTAGACAAATGACGCATCTCTCACAAGAGGCACCAGCCACGCCCTACTGGTGTGAGACACTCCCACCTTCACGGCCCTACTGGTGTGAGACACTCCCACCTCCACTGTTTTGTTGCTCGGCAATCAGCTGTTGTTGGTAGAGGATGTTTGTATCAGGTTGATACATCATAATGTGATGGGGAAATCCCCCAGTATACCGTGACGACGTTTGCTGATACGGCCAATAGAGAGGTGTTTGAGGAGTCGTTAGTGGAGTGGTCTGAGCAGTAGTCAGCTGATTAGTCTCCACTAGTCCATGTCGAGGGTCTCCATGATGACCAGACATTGTTCGGACACTGGAGGGGTTGTCTGAGTGAGGAGGGTGGATGGTATTGGAGTCAGAGTGCGTTGTGAGGCTGCTCCCCGAGGTGCTGACACTGCTGGGGTTGCTGTGCAGACTGGGACTACTCTTAGTGACCTGTAGATTAGGAGAAATCGGAATGGAACTGGCGACTGATGTACGGATGGGGATGCCCTGATGTGCAATGGACGTAGCGGTGATTGAGGTAGCCAAGGCAACATTTGACATGAGAGTTGGCTGAGAAAGTGATTCAGTGTCTGACGAGGTCCCTTGCTGGATATGAGGGGTGTGGCCCGGGAGGGTGGAGGGGGGCTGGGGAGGAACACCTTGTGCAGCATTCGAAGAACCAAAACTGAACACTTGGCCGGTACGACCTTCATGTGAGGGTGACATCAGATTGGGCGTAAGTGACACACCGACACGTCCTCCTGTTGAATTATGAAAGATAACATGACAGTCACGTCATTCACATGACTGTTATTCCATACCTCCAGTAACATCACTTGGAGTTGCAGAAGACATCCCAGTGACCTGTGGGTTGAGGCACTGCTTCTGGTGTTCCAACCAGTGATTGTTCTGGCACTCCTCGCTGCAGTAGTTGGCATTCCAGCAACAGTAGTGAGCTGCTTCCTTGGAACAGTAGGAGCACTGGTCAGGTGGGGGAGGATGAGATTCTTCACACACACACACACACACACACACACACACACACACACACACACACACACACACACACACACACACCACATCACACCACACACACAAATGATCTACCAACACATGCTTATAATACTATATGCACTAACCCAATGTTTTTTCTTAGTTTCAGTGACAGCAGCATTCACAGCTTCATCTATATCTTTCTTCTTTTCTTGTTCAAATTGTTTCTTCAATTCCTGGAGTTTAGACTCATAATCCAATTTTGCCGCAGTTTTGACCTTTCAAAGGACAAAACGAACAGAGCATAAACATCACTGCCAGTGCTCCATACATACCCTCATGACCTATGTAGTAGTAGTGGGAGCTACATGCAGACAAGCAACCACCATGAATTAGGAAACAACATTACAACTTGGATGTGCTCGATAACTCCACACCTCCTGTCTACCACGACAAGCCACTGTCCACTCACATGTTCAATCCGCTGATCCAGTTCATTCTTCATTTCTTGTCGCAGCTCTTGCATCATTCGATGGGACGGACTGATTGGCCATGAGGACAGGAGTTGATCTCCAATGACCTTGGCACCTTCTTTACCTTGCACATGGAAGTCTGCTAGCATCTCTAATAGAACCAGCTGTACCGCACCCATGAGCTGGAGAGAAGAGTACATTCATTAGCTTTAACACACATGCATGCACGCACACACACACACACGCATACGCACACACACACGCATACGCACACACACACACGCATACGCACACACACACACACACACACACACACACACACACACACACACACACACACACACACACACACATACACACACACCTTTTCAGAGTAGTGATGGTAGCCCATGTCATTGCTGGGCCCAGTGATCATCTTCTGACTGGCAGCCAGAGAGGGACCAACAGCATTGATGGTTCTACTCAGCAGACCATCTCCGGAGGTCTTGGTGGGCAGTGGGGAGGGCGGTAGAGGATTCTGCCGACTGGCCTGACTGGAGGTGCCAGCGTTGGTGATACCAGGGTGAGTCTTGATGTTGAAGACGTTCTTGATCTGCTCATTCAGCACTTGGGGTTTAGGTAGCTGTTGAGGTTGCGATGAAGTCGTTGTTGATGATGAAGGTACAGGCTGGGCCGCAGTCCCCACCGGGAGAACAGGAGCAGCTATGGCCGTGGTGGGCGTGATGTGAGAGGTGGATGGGACCACTAGATGCTGTAGCTGCTGGCCAGCCGAGCTCAGAGGGACAGAGGTGACAACAGAGGTGGTCTTTGTGACCTTCTCTCTGATCACTTGAGAGCTAGCGGCAGGGGTGGGCAAACTGGCAGAAGAAGTGACCTGGGGTTTGTGGGAGACCTTGACGGCCGGCAGCTGGGCTGGAGGAGGGGCCACACTCTGCTTCTTAGGCTTCTTTGGGTGAACAGGTGCAGGTCTTTTCCTGTTCATGACTGGGGACGTCCGGGGGAAAGTACCAGAAGGCGGTCTGACTGTACCCACCTTGCTCTGGAGAGAGGCTGTACTGCCACCTACATGTGTACACAGACAAACAGGAAATACGTGTTTACAACTATACATGTACGTACAACTCAGGAGACAACATGCAGAGTCATCATCGACACATACGTGTTACGTACGTACATGTACGTATGTATGTAGTGGAACATTATAGTACTCACCTCTAGTGACAGTCCCGTGAGAGCCACGCCCCACTGCTCCACCCCCTCGGTGTACCCTTCCCCTCTGCGGCACCTTAGGCACAAAGTCCCCATCACCCTGGTCCTCCGAGTCACTCTCCGGGTTATGGCTCTCAGAGCCACTATCCGAATCTCTTTGGGGAAGCCCCATACTTGTCGGCTGCTCACTTGTATCCATGGACACAGGGTCCTCACTCACCCCATTCATTACTGATGTAGTCTGAGACAAATGGCTGGGCTGAGAGCCACCAGACGCCGTTGACTGAACACTGGACGGAGGCTCCTGGAAACATATGATACTTCCATCACAAACCATACTGCATTCATGTGTACATATGTACATACATATGTACATACATAGTTATGCACACAAGTATGCAGAGTTATACAAAAAAATACAGGCTGCACATGATCCCTACCTTTCTGACAACACCGTTGCTGGCCACAGGAGAAGAAGTGGGCGGGTCAACATGAACTGCCTGGGGGAAACCCGTGGCAGGCAACCCCTGCATGGCATGGACGTTCTGTAGGTAACGCTTCAGTTCTGTAACAGTGCTGGTCCACTCCTTCAGTTTGGCACTCGTCAGTGATGTGGGCGTGGTCAGAGTACCAGTGAACTTCTGAACAGATGCTTTAGGGACAATGGCTCTGGTGAGAGCATCAAGAAGAGACAGTGAATACCACACCAAGAGGAGGAGCACCACAGGAGTCTCACGCTAACCTGTCGTGCTGTCCAAAGAAGCGGACATCGCACTTGTCCTGTCCGATATTGATCAGTTTTGCTGGCCAAAATGGATAACGGTTAACTTTGGCCAGGACAACTTCATGTGGTGGAGACTAGTGAAAGAGAATGTGAGGATCATGTGAGTGTCATGTGAGTGTCATGTGAGTGTCAAGATTACAAAATATGGCTACTCACACAAGGAACTTCAAACCAATCCTTCTTCATGGCCATGTTCTTGAAGCAGCAAGAAGCAAGCTCTATCTCTTTCATCTAGACAGACAGCAGTGTGGAGCAATGACACAAGAGAGGGCCAACCAAACACAAATGCACAGACACTGCTCACTGACGAACCATTCTACACAAGGTCTGCTACAAGGTCAACTTACATCGTTTTGGCACTGTCTTATGATGTTCTTGGCAATCTTGGTTAGTTCGTGTCTCGCTGCAGGGACACAGAGACACCAATGCTAGTGTTCAGTACTCCAAAAGTAGCAATCACTTGCAAAGCTATAGTTAGTGACAACTGTACAGTTCCTACGTACGCTCACGGGCATACTAACCTCCATTGAATATAATACAGTTGTGGTGAATCCACTCAGTGTCAGCAAGGAAGTCTCTAGTCGTAGAGTAGCCATTTTGTTGGACTTTCTGCAGCATGAGTGCCCAATAACCAGTACACATGCATCGACATACACACAATACATACGTATGTCAATATGTACGTACGTGGACATACACACATGTATGTATGTATGTACTGTTATGCAACAAATGCACACTATTATGCAACATATACACACTGTATGCAACATATGTCCATCTAACAAACCGCTTTTATCATGCCCAAGTGCAGCGGATGGAAAACAAGCTGCCTGTATTCCTCTCGAAGGTCGTCGCTGACATCAGTCTGAAACAGATCAGTCTGGGGTGGGAGGAGGGGGGTATTGTACAAATGAACTTACTTGAGCATGAAATTAATAGTGTGCACTCACTCCTGGGAGCATCATGCGATGCACAGCCAGTTGAAGACACTCCTTCAAATCATTTGGTCTTGTCTTCTTTATCTTCTTCGACAAACCCTGCACAAGAAGAAGTATCACCCTCTTCACACCCACTGACAGTGCACCAAGTGCCCCTAGCACCATGGACCACAGCTAAGAACACCTCCACCTACCTATACTGTATAACTCTGCACAATACTGTACAAAATGTACAGGTGTAGGTGTTTGTAGGGATGTGCGTGGCTGTGAAAATGTACCTGTACATGTGTGTCTGTACATGTGTGTCTGTACATGTGTATCTGTACATGTGTATCTGTACATGCGTAGGTGTTTGTAGGGATGTGTACAGCTGTGAAAATGTACCCGTACATGTGTGTCTGTACATGTGTGTCTGTACATGTGTGGAACAAGCTTAACTCACGAGACAGACAGGACAGAACCACTCGTCTCCTTCTGGTTCCTGGTCCAATTTTGTACACTTGAAATGGAACACTCTGGGGCACTTGTCACAGCAGAGGACCTCCCCACCCTCGTGGCAGACCCAACAGTAGGAGTCGTTTTTCCCGGCATCTTGAAATGCAGAGTAAGAGCTATTATTGTGATCTAAATACAGTGAACAATTAATACTATTATAGCATGTACGTACGCATGCATTAATACTACCATAGCGCGCATGCATGGTCTAAAGGTACAGACAACATGGAGGACAGGTACATTGACAATAACCTTTGGTGTTCTTTTTTAAATTCAGAATAATCGAATGCTTCTTGTTACTATCAGGAGGAAGGAAAGATGTAGGTAGGTACCTAGCTGCTGTCATAACGGAACAAATCAAAATGTACTGGCTTGCACACATCACACACACACACACACACACACACAACACACACACACCTAAATCTTGTAGCGAGTAACTCTTTCTTTTCTGGCTCAACTGAACAACAAAATACAAAATACACAGACTATTGACATTGCAAAAGAACACATGCTGTCCTACGTACCAAGTAAACCGTGACCTAAACCATGCACTGCATTGATTAGCATCTATCAAACAAACAGACAATTGCTCTTTGAACTGTCCTAGCACCAACAACATGCACCTTCTTCAACATTAATCTCTTCGTCCTTGTCTGGGCCAGATGAATCCAGTGGCTTGATTACCATGGCAACTGTACCATCCTTGGATGAAGCACTGGGCTTCAGACAAGCCTCTGTCTTCCTCTGTGAAGTGTGGGACGACACAGGCTCGCTAGTTCTACCATTAGCGACCATTGTCGGTGGAACAAAGGCACTTGAGTCAGTGGTGGTCGAACACGTAGAACTTGAACCTAAAGGGAAGGTGGCTATAGATGTCCTAATGTTCCCTCCACTTTGTGCACTGCTGGAGGACATTTCTCCTGGCTCATAACAAACGCAATTATGTCCCTCCGATAACTGAAGGGATAAAAGTAAGATAAAACAGTGTCAAAGGATGAGTTTCCTGATAAAGTGTCGACACACACATCATTGAAGAGAGATACAAGGATACACGACTCTTTTGAAGTGATATGGAACGAGGACATGAAATGATATGACGTAAAATTTTGATCGTCAAAAATAGGGTTGATTCAGAGTCCACAATAAATGTCGATTTTCAACAGAGAAAAGAGAGACTTACAGTCACTTTATGAAATAGGTCTTTTATCAATAAAGAAAACTTGCCTAATTCAAAAACTTCCCTGAAATCTCGCCAAAAAGAGTCGAAAAAGTTAGAAGCCTAAATCGGTAATCAACCAGATTCCGTATTAGGGATGTTCAGGATACTTACGGTTATCTCAGGATAACTCCGTTTATTTCTTCCCAATTTGGAAATCCCCCATCTTTGCGGTTTCCACTAGCTAAACACTCCGTTAGTGCTCAGTATAAAAACGCAATTTTCCGTTTATTCTAGATCCGTTTTATTAAATGGCTGCTAGGTGAGAGCGTTACAGTCAGTCACCCCGATCGAGTCAAACTATAGCCACTATTCCAAAGTTTGAACGATGAAGAACACCAAGTTAAGTGGGAAAGGAGTCAAATCGGGAGGACCTCCTGTCTTTAGTTATGAATTCTTCATTTTGAACCACGCCGACATCGTGTCCACCATCTGTATAATCATATTCATGGGGTTGCTTTTCAAGGTTAGTTGAACTGGAGATAGTCTAAACAACCTTTGGTAGTGCACCTTGTTCAGCACAGTTAAACCGTAACCGATCGCTCTGTCAGAGATTGGGCGCCAATTCCGCGGTCAATCGCTTCGGCGCAGTGGGCTCTCTGTGCCAGTCTTAACCTTGTGGGCCATGCGAACAACCTGGCGGGGCATGGCGCGCTGTGGTTAGGAAACATAACGGTTTGTGGATTTGTACGCGGAGGAATTAAGTAACGACGGCCTCCTCATAAAAGTGAAGGCAATTCTAATGAATGAATAAAGAAGTTCTTGAACAGCTGTTATAGAGTGTTTGATCATGAGTATGTCCCTGTTGTTACTGCTATGGTACCTCCTCCCAGCCTACTCACGATGTGGCATCATCTTTCATATTTGCTCAATATAACGTCACTGTTGAGCAGAACGCCACTGAAGTCAAGTCTACTGGTATGTGTGTATATTATGTTGAGTGTACTTGTGTTTAGTGTGCATTCTGCTCACGCATGCACACACATGCATGCAAACAGCCCCCATCTACCTCCCACAGACACAAATGTACACATACCAAACACACACTCATACGTATGTACACACACACACACACACACACACACACACACACACACACACACACACACACACACACACACACATGCACACGCACTGTTTCACTGATGGCTGGTCAATTATGTAGGACTAATCCAACAAAACCCCCAGCCACTGACTTTCTATCGCCATGGTATCCTGGACTTCAATACGGTCTTGTTCTATGTGCTCATCTGGATCGTCATACATGCTGTGATACAGCAGTATGTGTGGGAGGTGTGTCACTATGACGACCAACCACTTGTTTTATCTCTCAGTGTGTACACTCTTTGTCTTTCAGAAAACCATCCGTAAACTGAAGCTCTCCAAGACAAAGACTTCCAAATACTACAATTCGGGCTGTCTTATTGTCTTCTATGTCCTCTCCACTGTATGGGGGATTGACCATATACGGAAGGAAGGCTATCTCCTAAATGTTGCGCACATATGGGAGGGATATCCCCATGATCAAATGACGTAAGAATATTAGTCACCACAATCTATTAAGAGTGCTCTCACTCCTCCCCACCGTGTGTGTAGGTTCTCTCTCAAGTTTTTCATGCTGCAGCAGATGGCATTTTGGCTACATTGCTATCCTGAGCTCTTTCTGATGAAGCAATTCAAAACAGACAAGATGTATGCTAAAATTGTCCTATACACTTCCTCGCTCCTCATAATACTTGGAGCCTATGTCATCAAGTAAGTGGTATGGCTCTATGGTGTGTGTGTGTGTGTGTGTGTGTGTGTGTGTGTGTGTGTGTGTGTGTGTGTGTGTGTGTGTGTGTGTGTGTGTGTGTGTGTGTGTGTGTGTGTGTGTGTGTGTGTGTGTGTGTGTGTGTGTGTGTGTGTGTGTGTGTGTGTGTGTGTGTGTGTGTGTGTGTGTGTGTGTGTGTGTGTGTGTGTGTGTGTGTGTGTGTGTGTGTGTGTGTGTGTGTGTGTGTGTGTGTGTGTGTGTGTGTGTGTGTGTGTGTGTGTGTGTGTGTGTGTGTGTGTGTGTGTGTGTGTGTGTGTGTGTGTGTGCATCTTATGTGCATGTGAGTTGTGTGTCCTGGTCTGTGCGTTGTGTTGTATAATAATCCCTTTCATCTGTTCGTTGGCAGGTTGCAACGACTGGCCATAGTCCTCCTCACCCTGCACTACATGGTGGAGACACTGTTCCACTTCTCTCGACTGGTCAAGTATCACGGGCGAGAGATGCTGGCCACAAGGGGATACAAATTGTGGAAGATATTCTTCCTTTCTGTTCGGATATTGACTGTTATCATCTCCACTCTGGCCTTGTGGTTTGGGTTGGGAAGAGAAGCTTCTAAAACATCAGATGAAGTTGACGAAACAGCAGAAGCCTGGCCAAAGGAGTTCAACACACCCTTTTTCAGGTCTGTCTGTTCCATGGTAGGCGTGTCTGTAGTATGTATACTTTCTCACTGTTCCTCCAACATCTGTCTACTCTGCCCACTGCCCCTCCCATCCCTACAGATTCTTCTGCCTGATGTTCGTCCTCAGCATACAAGGCTGGATCACATGGACTTTCTTGTTGTCACAGAGAAGGCTATCTCAAAGAAAAGACAAATCTGATGACTGACATCTCAGTCTGATGATTAGGGATTACTTCACACATCACAGACTGTTAGCAATATTTTAGGAATTTAACATTACAACCTCCGTGTCAGGTTTAACTGCACACACATAACTTTTGATTTACAATTGATCAAGTATCAAATCCAAAGGAAGTTCAATGCTACAATGCCAGGAGTATTTCAATCATTCCACACAATCGCATGCACTTGGATCACTAGAATTACAGTACTAAATTCCACACTAGTCCTACTATGGTAGACTACCTGACCCTAGGCCTCCACTATCAAGAGATACATGGAATCTGAAGTAGAACCTGAAATAGAGTCTGCATCTAAAGTCTTCATGCTTCATAACTAATACAACTGCATATCTCGCAGTGGTGTGGTGTACTTAATTGCATATTTGCACTTCACATTTGCTACAGTGAATTCTCATGTAGTGAAGCTGTAGTCAGCAGTGCCTATAATGGTAACAAGGTTGTTAATACGCTCAGACCTGTAGTATCCTGATAGCAACAGACCACAATGTAAGCAGAGGTGAATTACATTAATAGGATCAAGTTAAAAATACAAGTCTCATCAATTGAATGTTCATTGGACTTTCGATTGTTTTGGGGGAGGAGTGATTTCAAATCCCATTTCACTGTGGTAAGTGGAAATCAAAGTGGAAATTGCAGGTCCCAACAAATGGGGTTTCTTCAATGCTGACCTCAGCAGTACAGGAATTGACAGGCACCTGGGGGTGGGGGTGGGGGAGAAGTCATGATACATCCATTTCACTCTGATGCAGTCAACTCACTTCGAAAGGGCTTTCGAGAGAATCAAATTGGGTGTGGTTCCTTGAGAGGACACACCCACTTGAACTTCAGGGAGAAATGGTTTTGCTTCTGGAATCACTACTTTAACTGCAACAAAACATCAAGACATCATCATCACTCAATCCACTGCCATCATCACAACATCCACTACACACACCACACATGCTACACACAACATACATGCTACAAATGCTACACACGCTACACACATACATTTGACAGTTACTCCGTTGTCTTGCATTAAATCCAATTCCACATCTATACTTCCTGGGGGATTTCCCTCGATATTGAATGCATATTCTGTTTTGTCTGCAACATCTGATATACAACAGTTACCATGACAACAACCACAACTAACAACTTATATGTATACTGACCTCTTCCTCCATCTCCTGGCGGTGGTCCACAACAACTGGAGTATAAACAATTATAAACAAGTTGTTGACGGACAAGTTGCACTATGGATAGTAGTTGGGACGGTTGTAAGAACGGTATCTTGGAGAGAGCCACCCCACACTCCTGGCGGGGAATGTCCTGACTGGACCACTTGCTACCATGGAAATACCTATGGCACTGCTGTGGCAGTTGCTGGAAATTCAAGTTTGCATTCTTGAATAAAATGGAAATGGATATGTGAACTAATGACACTCACCACAGTATGACATGTATTGGGAGCTGCTGCTTTATCTGGATCACATGACTAGAAGTGAGGAAAAATGGCTGCTAAAAAAGCTAAACCATCCTACACAATACTCCCCTATGAACGTACATTTTGCTTAGCCCAATCTCTTATGATGTTCTCATCAGTGTGTCTCCGGGCCGGCCACTGGAAGGCGTGGTCGTTCATGTAGACAACTCGGTAAATCTGAAACATGGTCTGTGCTGAGATGGGGACCTCGTGAGGAAAGTTGACCAGTAGAGTCACTGGGGCTGTGATTGAATTCTGCTGAGTCAGCGACTGGAACTGCTTAGTGGACAGACTACATGAAAGGGAAGTAGAAGGGATCATATTTCCTGTCCTGTTGTTGTTGTTGTTGTTGTTGTTATTGTTGTTGTTGTTGTTGCTGTTACTCACTTGAACAGATGTGGATCAATTGGAAGTGGGTATGTCTGAGTACTGGACTCCATGGACACTAGAAGTGGGAACCCAAACCCTTCAGGAAGAGGACACAACGAACTGGTCAGCTTTGGTTTACCAAAAAATTCTTGTGGACTGGCAAATATGGTCAGTTTCATAGGTAACCCTACAGTAGGGGACATGGGGTACATGTATGTACACCACACACACACACACACACACACACACACACACACACACACACACATACACACACACACACACACACACACACACACACACACACACACACACACACGCACACACACGCACACACACACACACACACACACACACAAACACACACACACACACACACACACACACACACACACACACACACACACACACACACACAAACACACACACACACACACACACACACACACACACACACACACACACACACACACACAACACACACACACACACACACACACACACACACACACACACACACACACACACACACATACACACACACAAGCAAACACATGACTCACCCATAGTCCTCGGGGTAACATATCCAATAGGACCATTCAATATCACATCCATTAGATTACTGTGTTCGGTAGCCTTTGCAACTGTTGCTAAGATATTCTCTGTTGCCAAGAGAATCTTGAACACACTTGCCACATCCACACTACCCAAAAAGCAGCAACATTGTAACCACTCCAAGACAGCGAGGACTACCAGATCTATC
Source organism: Chondrilla cf. caribensis (assembly GCA_964020155.1). NCBI lineage: Eukaryota > Metazoa > Porifera > Demospongiae > Chondrillida > Chondrillidae > Chondrilla > Chondrilla cf. caribensis. The sequence continues at coordinate 99,320 of OZ026561.1, forward strand.
TCACCCTTTAAGTCGAGTCCTAAGGTTGTGAAGAGTTGACACGTGGTCCTCAAAGGGTCGGAAGTTCCATTTTCTCAGCTCCTCTACTAAATGGCCCTTCCCCTCAAAGGTCTGTGTGCCACCAAGAGTCAGTTTAACACTGTTCACCATCCCAGTCTTATCAGAGCTCACCTGTGTTGTGTAAATATTATACAAGTCTCTCTCTCCATGTGTGTGTGTGTGTGTGTGTGTGTGTGTGTTTGTGTGTGTGCGTGTGTGTGTGTGTGACATTATGTTGGTCCTCGTTAATATCATGTGATAGTCATGTGATTCAAGTGCTGATTACTTCGAAAAGGAAACTATTATGGTTTTCTGGTCCAATAAAGATGAGGAGCGGTTGTTGAGCAACAAATTTGAGGTTGTACTTTTGTGCCATGACATGCAACCTGCTGTGCAGTCCAGCCAGTGACACGTCTTTAATGTGCTCTTGAAGGGTTATCAAGGAGTGTGTTATCCGTTCGTGCAGTTCACTTCCCAACGGTGACTGGGAGAGAGAGACGAAAGTGCTGCTTCATACAAGTTACGTACATTCATTTACATGTCAGTTACACGGCAATTTGGCTTCGGTTGTGTCTTACGTTAGGGTCCGATTGTGAGGATTTTATCGATATTTGTTCGGCCAATTCCCGAATCTTGATCTCATCAGGCAAAACTTGCTTTCCAAGAAACGCCATTTTATAACCACATCACGTGATCAACTCGTCCCACAGATCAGAGTTACTGTACTATTGTGTATGTAGTATTTTGTCCGACCACTCCTCTTCGAGGACTGTCCGCTGGGTGCTGCACCTCATGCTGTACTGAACCATGGCTGCTGATGACCGAATTGCACAGATTTCAGAGACTTTGAATGACATACTGTAGATTATCAAACTCTAGATCTTAGGCACCAACAATCAAGTGTGTGTGTGTGTGTGCGTGTGGTATTGATTTTCTTCATGTGATCCAATCAAACAATCTCAGAAATAATAAGTATAATTCAAAAGAGTAAATTTATTTTTGTAAAATAATTTTTAAAAAGTCTGAAAACAGATAAGTAATCGAAATTACGAATCATTTCTCAAATCTCTTCGATGTCTTGAATGATCTACAAAATTAGAAAAAAATAAACAGCTCAACATACACACATGCTCGGAAGAAAGTGTTTATCTTGAACATAGCCGCTGGTAGGTCATGTCCATGTATATTGTTTCTCTATAATGCAAATAGCACAGATTAGACGAGCAGGAAGGGGAGTATGGCAGAGAAAGTGATGACAGGAGAAGTGGGAAGAAGACCAAGAGGGCACCTCAGAAAGAGATGGAGAGATCCCTTCTAACCTGACTAGGATGTGCTATCTATGTGGTCTCTGACTGTGCGATTTCTATCATTTTCGTTATATTGTACTACTATTCTAACGGACGACCCCAGTTAAGGGGACTTCTAATGTCAGGTTTCAGGTTTCAGGTTTCATTATTTATACTGGGGAGGCCACTAGCCCAGAGGGCTACTACAAAGGCTCCCAGTTGAATAAAATAAAATAATAAATAAATAATAAATAAATATATATACAATGTTAAGTGTACAATGTATGTCCAATTAAGCATTGATTGATTGATTGATTGAGGTCATGTCCATGTATATTGTTTCTCTCATAATACCCAAACACACAGTATACCAAGTACCTGTAATACTTACCGCCTTGAGCACTTCTATTTATTAAGCTCATGTGTGTGTGTAGTGGAGCCAGCCGTGGGAGAGAAGTGTTGGTTCGCTCTGTACGCTGTTGACCGTGTTCCTCGCGAGGGATGCGGTCCACCGGAGGGAGGGGTGACGATGAAGGGGAGGGGCATACATCCACAGTGGGTGAGATGGTATTGCGAGCTAACCTAGTTGATGAAGTTGAAGGAACAATCAGGTTGTTGGCTGCTGGTGATCGGACACGTTTACGCTGGTTGATCAGCACTGTGATTCTGTGCTGTAGTGTCTCAATTTGATTTCTCTGTTCTTCCATCATGGCTTCCATCCTCATCCTCTCTTGTTGAGTTGTACGGATGAATTCTGAAAGCTCTGACTTTAGGACTCCCATACGTTCGTCAAAGTGCTTCCGCAAAGCATTCACGCACTTGTGTTCTTGTAGCTTGCTGGAAATGAGCTCCAAGTCACACTCTTGACAACGGACTGTTCGGAATAGACAAATTCGAATATGATCATTTAGGTCACTTCGAAGAACGGTAACGTTACACTTTTCATTAGGACAGAGAACTTCCTTATATGGGCATGATGAAAGATGGTCTGACAACTGGAAAAGGGCCATCTCATCATCACAACCGTTGCTATGGTAACAGCACCTCACTTTCAAGGAATATAGTTTTTCTCTCCAAATTCGATGAAGTTGACGTAATCCCGAATGTCCCCCAATGCCTTGGCGGCAAAGAGGACAGGTACTATGGGTAGTTAGCCAGGTCGTGATACAAGACTTACAGAACGCGTGTTGGCAGGTCTGAGTTTCCAGGGGGTCTTCCAGGACTTCCGAGCATATCGTGCACACACAATCGCTGGGGATGGCGTCCACGAACAAACCAACATCAATCCCCATTCTCAAACTTCTCCAAAAGAATAAGATCCTACAGCGTTGAAGGAGGCCACGACTGACGGATTACACAAGATACGCCCCACCAGCCCCGTGATAACACTCCACCTACTCACGTGATCATCCCCAGCTGGTGGGTGTGTTCAGTCGAGTACAATTCATGTTGGTACTCGCGACGGGCGAGCTGGGAGTAGCCTTGCAGTAGTCAGAGATCATGTCGTGAGTTAGGGTAGAGACGTCCTCCTATCGCATGTTTTAGGCGCCCGTAACCATCAACATACCATTCAATGTTATCTAAAGGTACGATTTACAGAGTCGATTCTGTAACATGCTTCTTCTCTATCGTGCCCAGGAGTATCGGTGGAATCGACCTGACGGAGAGGGAAGTCACTATTATGGGGGTCTCAATCGGATGTGGCCTGGTGTTGCTAGTATTATGTGGCGCCTGGGTGTTCTTCTTCTGCGCCATGTACAAAGATAAACAGACACATAATAAGATCAGAAAGAGATGGCGAGAGGCAGCTCAGAGAGCGCGCAACGTTACGAGAGCCTTAAGCAGAAGAACGCAAAGAGTTAGTGTTTTTTATCTCACGTTTATTTCGGTTTCACGTAAGTATGTCTTTGTTACAGCGAAGAAGAAGTCCTGGACGACAAGGAAATCGTAACCGACGGGTTCAAGAAACACGGGTAAGTGTATTCATTGACGTCCGTATTTGTTTGTGAGGATGTTTACGCACCTGCGCTCGATGGAGCGTATGGAAGAGTGACGTCACTGACCGTACAGACTCTGGGGAGAATTTGGAGTATCCAATTTGATCAGTGAAAATGTTGGTATATTATATGATATAGTGTGATAAATCATAAGGAAACTTATTTTTGAGCCTTGATGAGACCATACCTTCTGTATACATGTAATATTAAGTCTCCATCCTCCACCTGGCAATGGCCTGTTTGTGGTGTACGTGATTTTATTCAAGTGTTGTCCACTCTTTGACTGTACACTGGGTGTTGTACGTATGACTGGTGTAATACTGTGTGTATGTGTGTGTGTGTGTGTGTGTGTGTGTGTGTGTGTGTGTGTGTGTGTGTGTGTGTGTGTGTGTGTGTGTGTGTTTGTGTGTGTGTGTGTGTACATTCAGCTGCATTCTCTCTACCCTGCGTACTCCAAACAGGTTCACCCGAGTCGTTCAAATCTCCATCCAATATCGGAATCTACTCCAGTGGGCTACAATGACATCAACAATGTGATAACTGAACAACTCAACAGAAGCAAAAATGAACCCAACCACACATCCCTGGCAAGGATTGCTAATTCACAGAATGTGCGGCCATTGAACCACCACAACTCTCACAACAGCATGCTGTCTGGAAATTATCGCTATAGCAACTACCAAGACGGTGAGGAAGAAGACTTCGATGTCAGCAGTTTGTTACCAAGAGCAAATTTATGTGAGTGAGCATGCTTGAGGCGGTGGTGGTTGTCGATACTTGATTGACTGTTCCTCCTCCCAGCCAACTCACCACCTCCGTACGAGAGTGTATCCAGACTGCAAACAAGTGGGACAGATTTACTCTACAATGCAGCAACTGCTCCTCCATTCCTCTTACCTGGAGCTGTCCCGACACCTCGGGTGGCTTTGCCCAGGCCAACACAGAGGCAAGAAACAACTCACCCTCCTTATAACCCCGAATTCAGTCATTTACATAATTGGCCAAGACATGTCTAGTAATTTATTTTCATTTCTTTATTTTACGTACGTTTTACAATATGAACTCTCTGGAACAGAAAACTAGTTTATTTTACATGAGCGAGTAATTGCAAGTACGTAGCTTTTAATTATTCTGATATCATTACTTTGTTGCTATTATTAGTATGTAGTACAAAGTCACAAGATGAGCACATGACGGGACATAGCTGTAGTTCGGAAAGGCGATGCGATGGCGAGGCAGAATAAGGTTGGGACGGCTTTCTCGTTTGTAAATGTACTTTAGTTCTTTTTCATGGCGCGTATGTGCGTATGTATTCTCGTTTTGTTCCGTTGATTGTGTGTCATTTCGAATACGAAACTCAATTGTGATTTTCTCTGTCCATTCGTCTTACCCGAAGAATCCCAGGAACAGAAAAGGAGAACTTGATATGTTGAAGTACTCCTTAGTGTACAGTGCTAGCTCATGGAAAACGTACACGTTTGAAATTATGGGGAACGTATATTTTATGAGAAACAAGGTTGGTTAATTGTCATTCATATTTGTATGGTCATCCTAATCTTGTCACTTCTTCCATTTGCTTAGCCCAATAAACGAAAGGATATTGTCGTTCTTTCCGAGATCACTAAATTGGAACCCAGTAGTGAAGACAGTAGAACATTCACTGTTTGTTTTGGAGGATTGAGGAGAAACTGGACATTACGAGCATCTTCAAAAGTGTGTTCTCCCTTCACAACTGTTTCGCATGTGTGCGTCCTTGACTTCTCTACTGATTGTGTCTAGGAAGAGAGAAAACAATGGATGGAAGCACTGATACCTGGGTCCTCTCGGCTTTGTCAGGCAAGTCCTGTCGAATACTGTGCAGTCTCATAGACGAATTGCTTCATAGCCAGTTGTACAGTTAACAATATTTCATGATTTTGCTATCCTCCAATTAACCGCATTCTGTGTGCATTCATTTCCTCCGTAGGAGGACCCACCTCCATCTCAAGTAACCAGCTCGGCTCCGCCCCCTCCTTCAAGTTTTGACCCGCCCCCATATCCTGGGTCCTCCCAAACAGATCCCGATCCTGGATTTTACCCTCCCCTACCACGGAACTATCACTGACCTGATCAAACTTTAACAACCGTTACATGTGTTGTAATTATGTTTTGTACATATTATTTTATCAAACAGAAAAATTAAGTATGACAATTGAATCAAGTTTTACATTACCAATCTCAATCTTTCCATCATGGAGAGGGTGTGGAACTGAGTTTACCTGAGGTCTGAGGAATAACAGATAAAGTCATGTCCACCTGCGATGTACCCCGTACAGGCAGTACACATAGTAAGTAAGGTACACACACAGACCTTGTTCATGACACCCCGACCAAAGTAATCAGCAACCACGGAGAAGCCATCTCCACGCTTTCGCTCAAGCTGTTGAAATGAGTACAATTATCACTTTTAGATGTGAATCAAAGCAAGGTCACACAAAACACACACCTGCACACACACACAACACACACCTGCCGATGGAAGTCTTCATCGACATTGGAGACAGCATCCAGCTGCTGCAGTATGGCAATAACCGTCTGGTTGTCCTCTGCACACACTGGACAGTGGTACTTCCCATCATCGGAATCCTCCAGGCAACTGTGTGGAAACAGCACATTACACATGGCTCTATCAACATAATTATTCTGACATCACTTCTCACTCACTTGAGATGATACGAGTGCTGACACAGGAAATGAACAGCTGGTAAGCGGAGTCCCGACTTACAGGACTCACACCTCATAACTTGGAATACGCGTGCCTTGGAACGAAGCTCCTCCAGGTGACCCTTCATTTTAGCTGTTTCTTCTTGAAACTGAGCTATTTGCTTCTCGTCTTTAGCTATTGCATCGTTCTCCTGGTGGAGCTTGCTGGCGATGTAGTCCTGGAAGAAGTAGACACACCCATTAGTGGGGAGATGAGGACACACCCATTAGAGATATGGACACACCCATTACAGATGTGGACACACCCATTAGTGGGGAGATGTGGACACACCCATTAGAGATGTGGACACACCCATTAGAATATAGGACAAGCTACAACCACTCACTTTAACATCTCCTAATTTGGTGTGTTTTGATTTTGAGAGTATTTCAATGACCATAAGTGGAGGCAAGAGGTTGTAGCGCTCGATGTAGTCCAGCGTCTCCTTGATGTACTCCGAGTTCTTACTACTGGAGGAATGGGCGAAGTGCTGGAGCGCAGACACCCACAGGTTGTTGTCCTGTTTACTGAGAGGGAATTTGAACAATAACATATTGGTATTGAATGTTACCATGGTAACCTTCCTCACCCATATCTCCGACAAGTGTCCATGACCTTATCTTCATTTTGATGTTCCATGTGGAACTGGAGAATGGGTTGATACCTAAAATGGGGGGTGGAAGGTCATGTGACAGTCATGTGATCGATCGATCTGCCTCACATCTTCAGCTTGTGCTCATAGAGGTACAGAACTGCAGCCTGGAAGTCGTGCATCTCAGCCAGCACTAAGGCATGGTGTACATCGTAGTTTGCCTGGAAGAAGAAAGGCAACTTTTCACTGGTTTAACATAACAACCTGAATCCTCACCCACATCAGGTGCTTCGAGAAGGACCATAATTTTCCTTTCTCTTTGTTTATCAGTCAATTTAGTGTGCTTGGTAGCGTCTTTACTTAGATAGAGTTCCAGCAGGGTGTTGTACACAGCCGGGGAGCACTTCGAAATAGTCTGTGAATTCAAGAGATGAAACACACTATACCCGAGGGCCGCCTGATGGGACAGAGCTAGAGACAGCACAAAGGACCAGAAGGAGATGGAGGAAGATCAGAGCATGATAGAAGAGGACCAAAAGGAGATGGAGGAAGATCAGAGCAGAAGGAGATGAAGGAAGATCAGAGCAGAAGGAGATGAAGGAAGATCAGAGCAGAAGGAGATGAAGGAAGATCAGAGCAGAAGGAGATGGAGGAAGATCAGAGCATGACAGAGGAGGACCAGAAGGAGATGGAGGAGGACCAGAAGGAGATGGAGGAGGATCAGAAGGAGATGGAGGAGGACCAGAAGGAGATGGAGGAGGATCAGAAGGAGACGGGGGGATTAAGTAACACAACACACTCACCTGCACTGAACTCTCTAAGAACCTAACCAGTCTCTCTGGTTGGTTGACAAAGATGTGGATGAACTCCTCTGGCTTGGCATGCTTGGTGGTTCTCCCGTCCTGCTTCCAGTGACCGAGGCACAGCGAGGTGATGAGGGAGGCCGTCAGGTCTGGCTCTGCTGCCATCAGAGACTTACCGTACTTCTTGATGTGGGTCTGAGCCTGCCCGGACAGTAGGAGGGGAACAGCATCAATATCAGCATTAATAGCAGTGCTAATATCACCATTAATCAGTGCTAATATCAGCATTAATCAGTGCTAATATCAGCATTAATCAGTGCTAATATCAGCATTAATCAGTGCTAATATCAGCATTAATATCAATATTAATATTGGTATTCAAATTTCTGGGTGCCTGGCATAACAGCCATGTAGCCCTTGCCAACACAATCCAGATCCCCTACCAGCCTGTGGTACATTGATACTAGTATGAAGGCAATACACAACCAACCTCATCAAAGGACAGTCTCTCAATGTACAATAGTGCTTCCTTGAACTTCCTCAAGTCCTCCACTTGAATCAGCACATACAGGTTGTGGTGGGCGTGTGTGTGGGCCAGCTCCACTGCATGCTTGTGGAACCCCGCCTGCCGGCAGACTCGGATGGCAGCCTCTACGTCAAAACTCTCTGGTCGACATTGCTGGACATTGAACAAATGATATACCAACAATTAGTGACTAATATACAGACAGTATACTGAAATATACTAACAATTAGTGACTAATATACAGACAGTATACTGAAATATGCCAACATCGCCTCATCCACCAAAATGGGTATGAACTAACTCTTATGAACTCCTCTAGCTTTGCCTCATCTTGTAGCTTGGTGTAGCAGTTCAACAGGAGAGTCGTATGGTCACTCTTGGCTATTCCCTCGTTGTGCAGAGCCTAGGGGAGAAGGAATATTGAAGCATGTAATCACACACACACACACACACACACACACACACACACACACACACACACACACCTTCAAGTATGATGTCAAATTTTCTATTTGTTGAGCATCTAAAAACTAAAGATAAGTTCACATCACCACTACCACCTTCACCATCACCTACAGCCGGCACTACCTTTCTAATGACATAAGAAGGCTCGATGTAGCGAATGGCATTCTTGTACTGCTCAATGGCACCTCGGAAATCCCCTTTACTATACAGATGGTCACCATAACGACGAAGAATCTCAGCCAGCCCATCATCATAGGATTGATTTCGAGCCAGACTTCAAGGAAGCAGGAAAAGTGCAAACTGGGATGTCTAGACATGCACACACACACACACATACACACATACACACACACATACACACATACACACACACACAAACACACACACACACACACACACACACACACACACACACACACATACACACATACACACACACACAAACACACACACACACACACACACACACACACACACACACACACACACACACACACCTAACAGCATAGTCGAAAAGGTTTCTTTTGAACAGACTCTCCAGTTTGGATTGTGTGTCGTGCTCCTTTAGATGAGTGATCCGCCCATCGGATGTCAACACATTGATCATTCCCCACTCGGGGACCACACCCAGGATTGTGCTTGGGAATGTGGTCGAGAAAGCTAAAGGACAACTCAAAGGTCACACACAGTTCAAAGTCCATAGTTCAAAATAGTGCAAAATTCAGTGTGACACAACAAGTGAGCTAGTCCACACACCTATGAACTGGTTCTGAATGTCGTAGACTGTCAGGACATTCTGTTCTTTCGCACCGACTGGAGTGGACGGGCTAGCAAAACATATAAAAGCATAACAGCGTGGGACACATTTCTCTCCAACTTCAACTCTCAACTCACGTTGCAGCCGGTCTGTCCAGCTTCTTCACCTCAAGCAAATGTCCTCTAAACCAGTTCACCATAAGTTTGATACCTGTCAATACCATATGGTTGGTTGGAGTAGGTGTGCTCAGTGAAATTGAAGCAAAATTACAGAGTCTTACCCTCAAACCCAAAGCACTGTGCAGCTTCCTTTGGTAGGTAGAATGAGGTGACTTCGTTGCTAGCAACAACAAATTTGTTGTCGTGGGAACTGTCACTCATAACACAACAGCCTTGCCTGCAGCCAAACTCTCCCAATGTGGTCTGAAAATTGAAACAGAAAAATTGACTGTAACCCACTAATCCTCCCTCACAATAGAAGAGGTCCTTAAGCAATGGTCGTAGCACTCTCATCACTTTCAACATGATAGAACGCAAACAAAATCTCAGAAAGCTACAGTGGGACCTCATGGTCACCTTCCTCCCTGGATGGTCACCTGGCTACTATTGCAGACTCAATCATGTGCTGAAATCCCACAGGTGACCACATAAGACAGGTCCCATCTCCTAGCTGTGACCAACCGCAGGCTACAGCTAGGAGATAGAACTTGTGGTGCTGATAAAGCAGCTCACCAAACACTGCTCAGAAGGATTTACTGTTAGACGGAATGAAAATACATTTTTCTCTGTCGTAATGAACAAGAATGTGTCCTGCTTCCAACTTGAGAAAGCTAAACCTGGAATGGAACAAAGTAATAAGTTTCCACTAATGAATAAAACGTATAAACCATATCAGAATACTCAGTTTTGAAGATGTACCATTGAGCCTACATGAAGTTATGTATTGCGTTGTGATAATGATGTAGGAGTTTATTGTTAAGCTTATTGCACAGATCTGAAACACACACGCACATACACACACACACACACACACACACACACACACAAGGAGATTAACCTGTTATTGGTCTTTCAATAATAGCATGTGTAGGCAGTATCACTTGTTTGGATGACCAATATCTTACAAAGTTGCCTTTTATCAACACAATGACTCCGTTCACATAGCCAACAGCCAACAGTGACTGGCGTTCATCAACAGCTATGCAGGTAATCTGGACCAAAACATTGTAAAACATAAACCTTGAACAGAGGGCCCTGTTGCTAACACGCCACCGAACCCACTTGAACAGGCTTCTTGTCCAGGAGCTGAGGCTTGATGGTCCTTATGGGGGCTCCCCCTCCTCTGTCTATCTTGGCGCTATCCCATATTTTAATCATACAATGCTCTGAGTCATCAAACTGAAGAATAATAAGTTCCATAAAACGGAAGTATTATTTTTAACACCAATGCTCTAGGTGCATTGGTTCTGGCTCCAGACCTACCCCCACGCTGATGAGCAGGTTGCTTTGCTTGAGCTGCAGCAGGTGCAGGACCGTGTTCTGGTAGGCGTGGAGTATGCTCATCCTCACCTGACCGCCCGACAGGGACAGGAAGTGGAGTCGACCGTGAGCATCGCCCACCACAATCTGACCACGCCCACCTGTCACACACGTCACAGACAAGTCCTACACGACAGACGATACAACGTTGCATGTTTCCCAATCATCAGGGCTAGGTCAGCTCTACACAGAATGCTAGTGGTATTGCGTACAAACTGGGGACACGTGTACATACATAAGGAAACATTTTATAAGACAAACGACAAATTTTGGGTACATTCCTTACAGCCAAGTCTTCGAAAGGCTGCTTCGTCTCGGGATCCTTTAGAATTTCCTTCTCGAAGAACTTAAACGTTTTCCAGGCCATTTTAAGAGTCACGTGAGCTAATAGTTTCGATTACGTTCCCGTTCTCATTCGTACGAACTGGACCTTGAACTTAACATTACATTGACAATAAATTTGCAAATGAGACATTGTTTATTTCTTTCCAGCTTCATCTTCTTTGGCAAATTGTTTGAGAAGCTCTTCTCTTTTTGCTTTAATTCTCTCCTCTCTTCTTCTTCTAGCATCTTTGACTCTTTGCCTTCTAGCTTCAGCTTGATCACTGAGCGTAGAAATGCAGATTATTGTGAGGGGAACACACCCCTACAGTGTGTTGTGAGGGGAACACTCCCCTACAGTGTGTGTTGTGAGGGGGACACACCCTACAGTGTGTGTTGTGAGGAGGACACACCCCTACAGTGTGTGTTGTGGAGAACACACCCTACAGTGTGTTGTGAGGGGGACACACCCCTACAGTGTGTGTTGTGAGGGGGACACACTCTACAGTGTGTTGTGAGGGGGACACACCCCTACAGAGTGTGTTGTGAGGGGGACACACCCCTACAGTGTGTGTTGTGAGGGGGACACACCCCTACAACACTCGGCTAAGTAAGGTCATCAAATTGACAAATTATGCAAAAAGCTTACGCGAGTTGCTTGGATCTTTGGTTCTCAGCTTTCTTTTTGTGAATATATTCCATCAAAACCCTCTTGTTTTTGAAGACGTTACCTTTAGCTCTCATGTAGAGGGCATGGTACCTGTGGAGATGACAACACAGCATTCACTAAATCCTCAAAGGTGGCCACGAGGTAATGCACTGCAGTCAAATGGTTTTCGTACACATACAAGTTCCCATATCCTCTGCAAGATCATTAAATGTGTTCAAATACGGTGCATTATCATTAATAACAAGTATATATCTCAAATATGGTATTGAGGTTGCATTGTTGGCTTTGAACACATCTAGTCGGACAAAGCGCTTGTTTCAGGAGATAGTCCAGTTTTAAAAATAGCTCGCACAGATCAGGGAGCTGTACATCACTGCTGACAGTTACTAGTTTACAAGTACCTCAACAAGACACCCCACCATGTCTCCAGGTACCTCAACACGACACCACACCACGTCACCAGACACCTCAACACGACACCGCACCACATCTTACATGTGGTTATCAATCTTCTTGGTCTCCCTGTACTTCCTCAGCAAACGACGCAATATTCTCTGTCTCCTCATCCAGATTACCTTCTGAGGCATTCTAGCATTCGCTGTTCCTTTCCTCTTCCCGTACCCACTGTGACGACCTTTCTTCTTAGCAGCCAGTGCCCTCAGAACACGGGACCGGGAGTGGATCACCTGAGGCTTCCTTATGATCAAACCGTCCTTGATCAACTTACGAATGTTCTGTCCTATAGGATACAGCATATGTACATGATGGAGATCAATACCCCACATGCATCACATACATGGTACTGCTCGTGATATGTAGCATACATTCCATTCAGCAAAAAAATATTTAATTAAAGCAAATCTCATGATTGGAGAAGGTAGTGATAACGTTATTGAAACATTTCTTACTTGAATTGGCATTGGATATCTCAGCCGACTCGTTCGGGTCCAGCCATACCTTTCTCTTACCACATTTCATCACACTGGACGCCAGTCGTTTTTGTAACCTCAGATTACTGTAAAAAAGCAAGTAACTAAGTTAAAGCTGCAAAACGGAGTAGTGGTATGACGCAAGCTAATGAGAAGAGCATTCTGCCGAGGATTTGATAAGTATTTTGTTCACGAAACGATTTAATCAACAAATACCTACCTCATGTTCGTTGTCCTATTGCACCATGTGACGAAATATTCTACTGCGCATGCTCGGTATAACGTGTTCTATTGTGCAATCATTGAAGATGGCTTCGTCCAGTGCTGTTCGAGTCTTCTTTTTTGTCAGTATTTTACTGGCATCTACGAATTCGATCGGAAGCAGTCATCGATATACGTACGAGGCAAATAACATTGTCACGTTCATGTTGGAAGGTGAATTAACGGTGGAAGTAACCTACCCTTCTGTTGACGGTACGAAGAGTGTGGACCTTATCGTCCCGCGTCAACAAGAAGTGCAGGTAACTCAGCTTCCCTTCATCGACGTCATCAACGGTACGTTAAGCAGAATCGAGACCAACATATCTTGGAGTGATCAAAACTTCACTCTTCAGTTCATCAATGCTGCCGATTACGGCGCGAACCAGTGGTGGATTAGCGGGGTGGAATTCGCCTACAACGCCACTCCTCCCGTCAGCAACTCGACTCTGCCCAAGACTGCATTGAGTCAAACGTACTCCTCGTTGTATCGAACGCCGATGAAGGAGCTCTACCGATGTACAATGGTCCATTTCGACCTGGTGGGGACAACGCCCCAAAGCTATGCTCGAGTGAACATCAAGGGTTTCAAGATGCAAGCCTTCCAGTTCGACAATAAAACTTTCAGTGACGAAGCTAACGATTGCGTGGAGCCATTCAAGACCACTGAGATAGTTCTTCCCGTGGTGATTGGCGGGGTGCTGCTAGTGCTTGCCTTGGTGTCTCTCACCATTTATGCCCTTGGTTGTTGGTGCTTCCGAAAGAAGAGATCACAGCAATACCATTCTATCAGCTGATGTCCTGCACAGTACACCCTCTATCTCCGCATGTAGTTTGCACGTTTCACTGCTAATGCGTCTGGTATGGCTGTCACATGCACACGTAGTATTGTTTATATGATTATGGTATATAGTGTAAATATTGTACTTGTGTCGTTTGTAAATAATCTTTATTATTCTGTGAAATAATTTCGTTTTGGTTCTTGTAAATTTTGTTGAATATTGAAATTGACAGGTACTGTATAATTGGCAATTTGATGTTTACCTGAGCTTGTTGTTTCTGTATTTTGTATACTAATGGTAATTATTTGTACAACGTGGATCAATATATTATTATATTAATACAATACATCGATATATTACAATTATTATGATCAATGATTGGAAAAAATCACATGTTAAAAATAATTCAATGCAGTATTAATTTGATTCAATTAAATCCCCAATTGTTTATAATACATAATACTGTACAAGCAGTTACATGTGAACAATTAAAGGAATCAACATGATATCTCTCTGTGGGCGGCATAAAATTGCTGGAGAATGGATGGCTTGATGTTCATAAGAGGTCACCTTGGTGATAGCTGGATTTCTACTATGATTGGAAACGATTCAGTTGATATGGGCGTTTTGAAAAGAGGTGGAGGCATTCCGAGACAAAGCGATGCATCCAAGTTCTCCCAAAAGGGAGAATCCCCTCCAAAAAACCGATATGACCTCCACGTTTTGTGGTTACTATGGCGATGGAAGAATTCTTTAAAAAAAGAGCTTCTGGGAGTGCTACAAGATTAAGAAAAGTAAAGCATCAAGTGTGGTGTGTGTGTGTGTGTGTGTGTGTGTGTGTGTGTGTGATGCATTCAGGAAGAGTGCACTTGTGGACAAGCACATGTACAAGGTGAACTAGCCGTGCACAAGCAGGTCCTCACCATGGTGAGGACAGTAAAAATCGTCTACTGAATTCAGGCAAATCAGAGGAGTCTTGATGTTGCTGAGTTTCAAATGTGATGAGGCAAAGCTGATGTACTCCTCACAGCTCCTGAATCCAAACATCGGACATGTTATCCTCTCAACAATGTCCTCATATGACTTCAGCTGTATAACCATGGAAACAACAAATACTGGATGTACATACAGTTCTGACTGGCTGCAGATTGCACAATCAACAGGTGCAATGGCGCAATATGGAAGGCAGTACCCACCTTCACAGCCGATCTGTAGTTGATGGTTGCCGTGCCATTCTCTTCAGCTTTCAAGAAAACATCCTCATTACTATTAGAGGATAAATCTATCACCACAGGCAAAATACACACACACACACACACACACACACACACACACACACACACACACACACACACACACACTTACACACACACACACATACACATGCACGCACACACACAAACGCACACGCACACACACACACACACACACACACACACGCACGCACACACACACACACACACATGCACAAAAACAGGATACAAGGGCATAATCAACAGGTCACAGAACACACGTTAGTGGCTCACTTTTTCAATATCCCTCGAACTTTCCAAGCAACATAAGAACCTACTATCAATCGATTGAGAATATCACTTTTCATCTCTTCTCGTGCAACTTCTAGTTGCCATGGTACTGAGATGACCAGCCCACACTGGACCAAGGGATCTTCCCCTGTCTCAGCGCAGTGAGAGAGGTAACTAACGATCTGTATGCTGTGGAAGGAGAGGGACAGCATGATCACTAGGTCTCCGCTCTCTGGAGTGGAGGCTGTGCCTACCCTCCCATCGATGTGCCAACCAAGACAAGGTTGGAGGAAGGCTTTTGTTGCTTCACGTGTTGCACAACCTCCTTGAGATCCGAGCAATCCCCAACACAATCAAGCCTTGCAGTCTGGAGGAACGGGAGGAGGTGGGGGTGTTCTACTAAGAGCCCAGGGGGCATTCATATCAGCAGAGAAGAGACTTCAACAACATCA
>OZ026561.1:120000-180000 GCA_964020155.1 Chondrilla cf. caribensis
CAGGATTTTATTGGTCTCCCGTAGTAGTCTTTCATCCTTCCCTCCGTATACAAAACAAGATGTATTGAGAATTATTCGGTCCCCGGTATTTCCGTTTGGATGTATGGTGGTCTCTCCCACGTTTCCAGCAAATACACTTGAAGAAAACAACACAAACAACGCTTGGACTGAGCTATAGACGAGAACGAGAATCATAAAACATTTCAGAGTTGGACGTCGAAGCTGCCACATCACGCCATCTGGAATATTAGAGCAGTTAGATTTCTTCTGGTCAACAATCCAGCTCTCTCAGCTGGCAGCCGGTGCTGTGACGAGTGTGAACAACACGCTAGACCAGCCCTAGGCAGCCATTTTTTCAAAAGTGTATGATTAGTAAAAAGGTCGGTCTCACACACCCATGGTTTACAGGGACTTTCCACAAAGACTGTGTATAATACTTGCGTCATTCCGCAAATGCAGAAGACACTATTCTAGCTGGGAGGTTATCTGTAGTAAGCCAAGGACAGGAACAGCAATAGGATGATGATAGTGGTAACAAAGTAGCTGCACTCTGGGATGTCTCCCAAGATCAGAGCAGGATGCTTGAACAGAGAAGTGTGCAGTCAACAGAGAAGGGTGCAGTCAACAGAGAAGGGTGCAGTCCACAGAGAAGGGTACAGTCCACAGAGAAGGGTGCAGTCCACAGAGAAGGGTACAGTCAACAGAGAAGGGTGCAGTCCACAGAGAAGGGTACAGTCCACAGAGAAGGGTGCAGTCCACAGAGAAGGGTACAGTCCACAGAGAAGGGTGCAGTCCACAGAGAAGTGTGCAGTCCACAGAGAAGGGTGCAGTCCACAGAGAAGGGTGCAGTCCACAGAGAAGGGTACAGTCCACAGAGAAGTGTGCAGTCAATGGGGAGGCAGTACCCATGCAACACACATTTGAGCTACTTTTCAGTTATTGTGATTTTCCATGAATGTTATCCATGAACAAAGATTCACAACCTCCTTCAGTATGAATTCATTATCTATGAATCTAATAAATAATAGCTCCCAACCCTCACCCTCATGTCTCAGCAGACACAACTGCCCATACAGACACCTCCAGTATGGAGTATTGCCTACTGTATGAATCTCATTATCTATGCACCATGCTCTTGACCACACAATTAGGAGTGACTTAAGGACGGTAGGTGACTCCTCACCCAAGGACCTGGAATCTCGTCACATTCACTGTTACCTTTGATCAGCACAAGAAATTAAATGCATTACAAGCAGAATCCATCATTACATGTCATGTATCAAAATATTATTGAGTGTTTGGACAATATGTTCTCAAAACACAATAACTGAGGTGGTGTCAAATAATAACTTATATACACAACACCAGGAAGTGATGGGGTATCACCACCTGTTCAAAATGAGGTTTCATGCCCTATGTCAACTAGCTCCACTTCATGAGGCAATTTTGGGAAGACACCAGTTTGTCCATTGGCTTTAACCTTTTCTGTTTCGCCATGATCCTCACCTGATGAAGAGTCGCTGTGTTCCTGCTTGCTCTGTAGAGCATCCCTGGACTCAACCTTAGCTGTGTTTTTGTTCGGTACCTTGCGGAAGCACCAGTTTCGTCCATACCACAGCCATCCCAGGAAGATGCAAATGGTGTTGACAACATTCGTGAGAAAACCAATCAGGAAAAAACGTAGAGTCAGGGTGGAATTGGCGTACTCCCAGCAGTTGCCACGGGAACCACATTCATACTGCCACAGAACACAAGTACTATCCAGAATAGCCCCGAATATCAGAGGTCCGGGAATGGAGCCAATGACACGGAAGGCTAAGGACTGGACCCCCAGCGCCAGCGTCCTCTGCTCATCAGCGACCGTTCTACAGCACAGGACAACAGGTGTTAAGTAGTACAGCACAGGACAACAAGTGTTACATACTGCAGCACAGGACAACAAGTGTTATGTACTACAGCACAGGACAACGAGTGTTATGTACTGCAGCACAGGACAACAAGTATTATGCACTCTTTGTGTGCAGGTGGGTGGGGAGTATAGTGAGTCCTCACCTCAATATAACGACGAGTCCAGGTACCTCTCCCATGAAGGCCGAAGAGAGGAAGAGGAGGAGAAGGATGATTGTTGCTGCAAAGAACGTACACCCGTTGTCACACTTGCCATCTACCATAGAACCATAGCTACTGTCAGTGACTGAAGCACATGTACAGTTGGTGTACCTGCCATCCTTCAAGAGGCAAAGAGATACGAGATATAGACAAACACAAACACACACACACACACACACACACACACACACACACACACACACACACACACACACCACACACACACACACACCTGAGTAGTGTTAGGACATCCAGCATGACAAGGTGAAAAGTAAGTGTGTCCACTGACAACATCGCAAACAGGAGTGTAAGTGCTTGTGGTGCACTCGCAATGTTCACTACAAGAGAGGTTACCTACAGGCTCAATCACAGAGATGAACCCAACAGACCTGCACAAACACAAGGAGATGGTGGAGGAGGAGTAAGGAATACACACACAGGGAGATGGTGGAGGAGGAGTGAGGAGTACACACACAGGGAGATGGTGGAGGAGGAGTGAGGAGTACACACACAGGGAGATGGTGGAGGAGGAGTGAGGAGTACACACACAGGGAGATGGTGGAGGAGGAGTGAGGAGTACACACACGGGAGATGGTGGAGGAGGAGTGAGGAGTACACACACAGGGATGAAACTTCCATAGCTGGTCACCACAGTTGAACTCAAAATACAACCAGAGACTGACTATGAAAGCAACAAACACTACAAACACAGTGACCACCATCACATCCAGTCTCACATACCCGTTGTTCTGAGGTCCAACTACGACGGCATTCGGACAGCTGAACAGAAACCCTGAGGCAAACAGCGTGGACAAGGCTGAAGTGACCAGTACAATGAAGGCTGCTCGTTTACCGGTGGATTTGGAGAGGAAGGTGATGACAGAACCAGATATAGTGCCGATCACAGCTCCAAGTATCCCCACCCCGCCTCCAACAAAGCTAGCCACAGATGAGGTCACCCTGTACTGAACTTCAAGGAACTTTGGGCCAAAGGACACAATCCCGACAACTGAGACAGCCTGAAAGGCCAAAGCTAGCGTGCAGAGGACCCATGTTGGACTGGTGAATATCTGGAAGAGATGTTTAGGAGCTTCAATCAAATCTCCCTTCAGGCCCTTGTCCTCGCAGTGGTCAGTGAACTCCATCACCATGTCCTTCTGTCGCTGCTTCTTCATGAGCTCCCCTTCCGGGATTTCCCTTGGAAACATCAGAATTGGAATGGAATTCACTAGGACCAGAATTCCGACCAGGAGGAATCCCAGCCACCACGCCCCCACGTAGGCGGGGTCAGTGTCCTGTAGGTTCAGCCCGGCTGGGTCCACATCAGGTTCAACGTACAACAACAGCATGGCTCCACCCAGCCCAAACCCGAGGGCTGGACCGAGGACACTAGCCGTGTAGTAGATGCCAACGTAGATGGACGTCTTTCGTGGCCACGATATGTCATCAAGGAAGGCTGTACCGACAGTGAATAACGGAGTAGCTCCGATTCCCATCAATATGTTACCAAGAATGAATATGAAGTAAACCTGCACAAGTCAGGATGGGAGAACAACAACAGTAAACAAGTACAGAGTGGGAGAGGCGTACACAACAGTAAACAAGTACAGAGTGGGAGAGGCGTACACAACAGTAAACAAGTACAGAGTGGGAGAGGCGTACACAACAGTAAACAAGTACGGAGTGGGAGAGGCGTACACAACAGTAAACAAGTACGGAGTGGGAGAGGCGTACACAACAGTAAACAAGTACAGAGTGGGAGAGGTGTACACAACAGTAAACAAGTACAGAGTGGGAGAGGCGTACACAACAGTAAACAAGTACGGAGTGGGAGAGGTGTATACAACAGTAAACAAGTACGGAGTGGGAGAGGCGTACACAACAGTAAACAAGTACAGAGTGGGAGAGGCGTACACAACAGTAAACAGGGTACAAGAATGACACACGGGGATTGCATTGGTGCATGGTAGTGATTCTAATTACACTTTGGCCAGGTTTGCTAATACTGTATCATTTCACCTTAAACTATTAGCTATTGTGTACGTAGAGGAAGCCTTCTGCACTGCACATAGGAGGATCACTATCACTAGTAACAAGAAGTATTAGGGTAGGAAACATACCCATGAGGGGGAATCCCCACAAGATGGTCCAAACATGCCATCTGATGGGCAGTAGGCAGCTCCGAATCTTTGGATGTGAGGCAGATATTGTCCTCCTACGAAGTGGGGGAGGGAGAACACAATAGCCCCCACCCCGTGGATTATGGCTCCAACACCCAGCCAGACGGGCTTGTGACTCCGCCCACCAAAATAACTGACAGGGACGATGCAGAGAACAACAGTGATGTCAAAGGTACTAGCAATGAGTCCTGTCATTGTGCTGGTGAACTTGTAGCGACGCTCGATGGATGAGAGGACCACTGATGTGAGACCTGCAGAGTAGAGAGAGCATAATCTTGAATAGCAAGTGTGTGACTATCATGTGATAAACATGTGACAGTCATGTGAAAATCTGTTGCTAAGTGATCACAGTACAAACACAACACACAAACATTAACCTGACACCCAACCACAGGAGAGGAACTAGCAGTGACTTACATCACATGTGTTAGTGGTGACATCGTCCCAACCTAGTCATATCACAATAGTGTCAAGTATTGTAGGGGTTCCTCTAAAGAGTAGGTCATGTTCAAGGACACAATAATTGTGCTATTACATATCTCAGTGGTTGATACTGAGGTGTCCACACACCACACACCACGCATACACAAACCATAATATTTATCCAAACACTCAATGAGAACCATAATTATGTGGTTATATATGTATCTTAGCTTTGGTATTAGTGTATTCATAAAGAAAGTGCTTTCCCTGCAGGGGAACACATCCCTCCTCGATTACCAAAAGGACAGCATCACAACAACCACAATGGTACAGTTTGTTGTCACAATATAACAATATTCATAGATTCTATCCAAATAGATACACCTTGAGGAATCATCTGACCGGTGTGTACAGCGAGATAAGGATCCACCATGGGTCCACAGGGATACCAGGACACAATATGTGTTCTGAAGACTTGTCATAGAACTATAGACAGGCCACCTTGTACAGGCCATGAGTGGCATGTCACTTGCAACACACTCCGATCAGATATGGGTACTACTGTTGAGACAGTCAAAGAAAGTGTAGTCGATTCACTCATGTCAACAGAGTCCGCACATAACGTAAAGTAGCACAATTCGTACTTTATGCACAGTACAGACCTGATAGGGGTACTGGTTACCTATAGTACACACCCACCCACCCATTCGACCTACAGTAGCATGGCGCACGTGAATCGTCTGCTAGAGGACCAGGTGAATCCAGTCGATACATCCCACACTGTTCTACCGAGGGCCTAGGGGTGACTAACTCACCTGAGACCAGGCATCCTTCTAGAATGGCGAAGCTGAACAGGATTATCGTGAACGAGAGAGGATTACGAAATACTTGTAGAAATTCGGGAGTCCATGAACAGATTCCGACTCTGTATTTCTTCTTTCGCTCTTCTAGATCCTCCGCAAGCTCGGGGTATTCTTTAACGGCAATCTCGAGGTCTCTAGAGCGTTTACACCACTCAAGGAGAGTCATTACAAACTGAAACTAGACCTCAGTCGGAGTGAACCACGAGTGAGCGAAGGCTGTAATAACATAGATCTTGGTAATACACGGCGGATAGACCGAAAATTTAACGTAGTGATTTAACATTTATACATGTTATTACACGTGATTAGAGCATACTAATTGCTGTACTTTCCATCAAAACTTTACACAGTCATAGAATCCCATCAATGGCGCTCAGTAGCACTTGGAGGTCCTCTTCCTCTGATAGTCTATGATCTCCATTCTCTATTACATCAACTCTGACGTGGTTACTATGCAACAGTTTCCTGGCAACAGCATGAGCTGTAGAAATGGGTACCACACTGTCCTGCCCACCATGAACGAGACACACAGCACACTGTACACCACACAGCACACTGTCCTCGGTGAGGACCCTGTACTGGTGTGCGTCCTCAAATAGCTGCAGTGCTAGCCTGTACGGGGTGGTACTGTAGGGAGAGGCCATGTCATGATACCCTCGAGATCTGAGGAGGTGCTTTTCACTACTGTCCATGTGGTCCCACAAATTGGGAATGAAGTCGGGAGCCACTGAGACGCCCACTAAGGCATGGACTAGTTGCGGCCATCTTACAGCCACGAGGAACATCAACCACCCACCAAGGCTGGAGCCAACCAGGACACTCGGTCCATTTGTCAACTGAGAGAGAGAGGAATGGCAATCCGCCAACCAAGCTGAGATGTTACTCTGGTGGAAGCATCCACTGCTATCCCCATGGCCCGACAGGTCGAAGGAGAGAAATGAGAGGCCTTTGGACAAGCAGTACTCCTGGAGCTTTGTGGACTTCCTGCCGGTTTTGACAGAACATAGTCCATGGATGTAGACCACCCCTGGGGATGTCCCTTCCAACAATATGTATGACAATATATTACCTAAAGGCGGGAGATAAGAAGTACAAGTCCAGTACTCCAACACAATAGCTGTGGGCATTGCAGTCCATGAGTTAGTTAACTCTGCACATATTTACTAATAATTATTGTGTTAATTATCTTCATTTCCACATCTAGTCTAGCCAGTGTAATCACTTAACCCAATTTTCAATCAGATGTTCATATTATATTTTATGAAACTGTAATGTAGGGGAGGTATAGGGCCGCCATTTTGTTTTCGCGTCATCCCTATTATAGAGTGCTATTGCACTCTATGATATAAGCAGGTGTGTGATAATTATAGAAGTTTCATTGGAGCCCAACCTGTTCGAGGAGAATAGAGAAAACCAGCAACTGCGGGACTCGAACCCAGGGTGTCCAAATGTAGCTGCCATAACCACTGAGCCATGAAGCCACCACAGCAACCAGCCCTGAGACCGTAGCTTAGCAGTACCACCAGCGCCGTGTGAAAGGAGAATTGGATAGGCTGGTTGCTGTGGTGGCTTCATGGCTCAGTGGTTATGGCGGCTACAGTCAGACACCCTGGGTTTGAGTCCTATAGTTGCCGGTTTTTCTCTTTCCTCTTTTCTCCCCGCAAGCAGGTTGGGTTCCAATGAAACTTATAGCTATAACTACCCCTGCAGGTGGTCACCCAGGTCACTTGAGTTCATTATTACTGTTATTGTGATGCATCATAGCACACATAATTATGCATATACACACTCTTGAAGGTGCTATGGACTTGGTGGCTATCACCAGGGTGGTCTTACATTCTGCTACTGGTCACCACAAGCTGCCCACTGTCCATATCAAACCTAACAACACATACTGATGCATGCACACCCTCCTGGGTGTGCTATGGACCTTCGGTGACCAGCTAGAAACATCAAATTTTATTGCTGGTCACCACAGCCACTCCAGGGTCCATGTGATGGATCAGAGCAAGAATAGTGATGTGCGTACAGCATACCGGAGGTGCTCTGGTCTTTCCACCAAACAATAACATGTGTGTTGTCTTCCGTCACCATTACCTCCCCAGTGTCCATATTGTACTTATAATGACACATATTATACTCTTGTATGTACAGTGTAATAACAACCCCATGGACCTCGTGATGACCAGCTAGTCAATTTTACATTTTGTTGTTGGTCATCACACCCTGCCCAGTGTCCATATGACATGTAATAACACATATACTGATCCATCCACACTCTCCTGGATGTGGTATTGCTGTGACATTACTACGCTTGACCACGTGCAAATGAAATTATGATGTACAAGTATAGTCTGAGGTTCCCAGACCCAATCTATCACTAAATGGAACTGGGAACTAAGGATCTGATAACCAGACTGGTACAAGTTATTGTGACAATGTACAAATCATTGCAATCAGTATGAATTGTGATATTTTGAATTATTTTAACAATTTAATGCACTAATTATTATGAAATATATTAATTATTGTAACAATGTTCAAAATCATTAAAATACAAGTATTATCGATTTATATAATCTCATGCTTGTCAACAGTAATTTAGGACTGCAATGGCCGTGCACACAACTTTAAGGTACTCAATTACAACTTCAGTAATCATTAACAGAACACACTGGCAAGTATAGGGATTTACATTACCTAGATGCACTCACTCCCACTCTCACACAGAGACACGCACACGCACACTCAGTTCCTAATCTCAGTACACACAAGGGGAACACACAACAAAATTAAATAGTGTTTCTGAAATGGATACCAAAATAACATCAATTAATACATGAATAAAGCAATGAAAATAAGTCTATTCAATTATGCCAGTCAATAAAGGTTATGCTTCTTCATCACTGTCCTCTCCTTGTTCCGGATTGAAGCATTGGTCAACAGCTGATTCTATTATTGCTAGGTCCTCTGCTCGTAGGAGGTCATGGTCCCCATCATCAATGACATTGAAAGTGGTTGACGAGGATAAACGTTTCAATATATCCATGGCTACAGAGGGAGGAGTCAGCATGTCCTTCCCCCCATGAACTAGCTTCACCGGTGCATTGATGATCTCCAATCCTGGCATACTGAGAATACAGTACTTGGAGGCATCCTGAAAGACAGACAAAGGCACCTTTGTTTCAAGATCCTTCACTTTCAAGTTATAATAGCCGGATTTTTTAACTTCTCTTTTCTCTTGGTCACTGAGATTGCTCCAGATTCGCTCAAAAACATCAGGTGAGGTTCCCACGCCCACAAGGGAGTGGACCATGTCGGGCTCTCTCAGCGTGGTGAGGAACATCAGCCAACCCCCCACCCCCCAGCCAACAATGACCTGCCCTTCACCCGTGACCTGCTTCAAGATCGACAGGCAGTCAGCCAACCAGTCTGTCATTCTGACCTCGTTCAATTCACCCTCACTCTCTCCTCTCCCTGATAAGTGGAAGTGCACAAACTGCCGACCTTCTCTCCGACAATATTCCTCCAAAAGACGAGTTCTTTCACCGCCATCCCAAGGTGATGGGATGTACAAAACCCCTGGGGACTTCCCTTCCAGCTTCCAATAGGTAATATCATATCCTGAACAGGGACATCACACGGTACATGTGAACAGGGACACCACACTGTACATGTGAACAGGGACACCACACGGTACATGTGAACAGGGACACCACATGGTACATGTGAACAGGGACACCACATGGTACATGTGAACAGGGACACCACACAGTACATGTGAACAGGGACACCACACGGTACATGTGAACATAGTGACATGGTAAGGATGTCTGTGAGTGTCATTCCTTTAAGTGCTTAGTGAAACTCTCAGAACATTATCAAACCTCTCTCTGTACCAGATGCTCCATGACAGAAATACAGCGCAACTTGCTTAGTAAGTACCCTGGTTAGTACACACTCCTGGTTAGTACACACTCCTGGTTAGTACACACTCCTGATTAGTACACACTCCTTGTCAGTACACACTCCTGGTTAGTACACACTCCTGGTCAGTACACACTCCTGGTTAGAATACACTCCCAGTTAGTGCATATTCCTGATTAATACATACACCTCACTCAGTCCCTAGCCCACGTATACTATACAAACCAGTACTAATAGTAAGTACATCTGATAAGAAATACAGATATAATGTGCCCTTCAAGTTGGATTACTTCCACAGCAACTCCGGTTGTGCTTACGAAGCAACTGGAGGACAGGCACACACCAGTTATAAGTCAATTAACAGTGCATGCAAGCACCTGTTCTGTGCAAATGAGGCTACAACGACATTCCCAACACACATGCGTGCAGTGTATTAATACGATTTCACAAATGAATGTAGATATCTAACTGGTGTCGATCAAACAGTGAACATAATAACACTCGTCACAGCCCGCGTTAACTGGTGTTGAACGAAACGGTCCGCTCTGAGCTGTGTATCCGTCTGGGAAGGTTAGGAGGTTACTAACGATAAATGACCCTGTCCGAATCGCTATTCGTTATTTTGTTGACTGTAGAGTCGCTGTTTACTTCGTAGATTCGTGTACCAAACTCTTCCGCACATTGACGTTGTGTGGTGAAATGGGCTTACTTCGGAAACGGGTAACTTCTGGAATTTGGCTACAAATTGCTGTTGGAAATGCACAACAACAAGGACTTTCCGAAGTTAACCTATTTTACCTTACATGAGGACAAACTAAAGTGACTGCTGTAAGAGTTGAGAATCAGATTTCTGAAGCTACCCCATTTAACAGATACGGTACCGATTGGAAGCTATACACATCACCCAATAAATCAAAAAGCAAGATTCGCCAAATCGCCGATCTAAAAACACAAAATTCACCTGATTCCGAGGTGATGGTCCCCTTCCTCAAGGGACTACCTTCTGCCATTTTCTGTTAGTTGACCTCTGTAGTGTTTACGAATAGTCGGTCTGTGTACTTGTTTAGTCTGGCCTGCTACGACCGGCCCCCACCAAGCGCCCTGGGCGTTTAGAAAGACGGCTGTAGCAGGCCAGACTATGTACTTGTATGCGTGCCTCCGAATATGTTACCCGACGAAATGTCACCCCCGAGGGGTAGGAATATGTTACCCGACCAGACCACGGGAGCGCTGTACTTGCTGAGTGGTACAAGTAAAATGGCGTTGTTCGGTCCTAGTGCTGGTGGAAGAAGAGAACCGCGAAGCGTTGTGGAGTTCAGAGCGGGGAAGATGAGCATGTCAAACAGAATAGTGACTCCAGATAAAAGAAAAGGGCTGGTCTATTTGAAAATGGACGAAAGTCAGTTGCTTCATTTCTGTTGGAAAGACCGAAACAATGGACGAGTTGAAGATGTACGAACACACGATCTTTATTTCATTCACTTTGTATTTTCAGCTGTGTGTTATGCCTCAGCACTAGTTCGTACCATGGACTGAGCCCTTCCCGCCATTGCTCGAGGCACCTCGTGTAACTGTGACACGCTGGACACCTCACTCCGGGCCTGGGCTTAGTCTCGTGGAGCCAGACCGCTCCACAAGGCCACGAATGACCATTCATGACTCCTTTACACCAATCACGATGAACATATTCCGCCTGTGTACTACCTTATTTATGTTCATGTCCGTCTGTGCACTTGAGCTTGTTAGGTGCACATGTTCCTGCATGAGTGAAGAGTGTGTTTGTTTTTTACTCCTTCCCTGCATTGCATCCAGTAATCTTTTGTTCACTAGATTTTATTGCTTGTCTGGTAAATTTTTACTTATTGCCCACTCAATTTCATTGCTGTCCAGTTAATTTGCCCCCATACCCAGCCAATTTTACTACTTATTTTCTTCATCCCAATGTTATAGGACTTCATAATTTTCCCAGGAGATGCTGACTTCAGCAAAGTGTCTCAATGCACTACTGGACGCGTATTCCTTCTGAAGTTCAAGAACTCCACTCGCAAGTTCTTCTATTGGATGCAGGAGCCGAAGGAGGACAAGGACGAGGAGATATGCAAGAAAGTGAACGACCTGATCCTAAACCCACGTGATTCTTCCAGTTTAGAGGGTGATTTGGGAGGCCTCCAAGGGTTGATGGGTGCGTCCTACAGGAGTGTGTGTTGATGACTGAGACCTGTAGTAGCATGGAGTGTGTGTTGATGACTGAGACCTGTAGTAGCATGGAGTGTGTGTTGATGACTGAGACCTGTAGTAGCATGGAGTGTGTGTTGATGACTGAGACCTGTAGTAGCATGGAGTGTGTGTTGATGACTGAGACCTGTAGTAGCATGGAGTGTGTGTTGATGACTGAGACCTGTAGTAGCATGGAGTGTGTGTTGATACTGAGACCTGTAGTAGCATGGAGTGTGTGTTGATGACTGATTATTTCAACCCTCTTGTTTGATAGGTCTTGATAGCCGTAGTCTTCAAGGTGTCCTTGGCAACATGGACCGACAACAGTTGATGGACCTGCTCAATCAAGGGGGAATCCCCTTTTCTGTGCCTCAAGGATTGTCTGGCTCCTCTTCATCCCGCCCGGGGACCACGTCAGGTGACGGGTGGGGTCAGTCACGCCCCGACACAAGTAGCTCATCGGCCACATCTCAAAGTCAGTCCTCCTCCACAGTGCCTGGGCAGTCCGCCTCCACTGGTGGTCATGCCTCAGCCACCCGCCGCAGTGGGGCAAGCAGAGACACATCGGGTGCATCACAACAACAACAACAACAACAACAACAACAACAACAACAACAGCCGAGGTTAGCAATATGTATGTTGTTTCACTGCAAAGTATCTATGGTCCAACCTAGTGCCTGGTGTGTGTGTGCGGGGTGTGTGTGTGCCTGATGTGTGTGTCTGGTGTGTGTGCCTGATGTGTGTGCCTGGTGTGTGTGCCTGGTGTGTGTGCCTGGTGTGTGTGCCTGATGTGTGTGCCTGGTGTGTGTGCCTGATGTGTGTGTGCCTGATGTGTGTGCCTGGTGTGTGTGTGCCTGATGTGTGTGTCAGGTGTGTGCGCCTGGTGTGTGTGCCTGGTGTGTGTGCCTGGTGTGTGTGCCAGGTGTGTGTGCCAGGTGTGTGTGCCTGGTGTGTGTGCCTGGTGTGTGTGCCTGGTGTGTGTGTGCCTGATGTGTGTGCCTGATGTCTGTCCCTGTACGATCTACACTGTACCCCAAACCATTGGTAGTACATGGGTCTTGTAGGATAAAGACCTTTTGGGTGAATGTTGATATGGACATCATAAGACCTATTGCATTATTTCTTTTTCAAAGGATCCATCTATCAGACCTCCAGAGCATCTTGTCCTCCATCATTCCAAACCAAGGTACATGCACACACACACACACACACACACACACACACACACACACACACACACACACACACACACACACACACATACACACATGTACACAGGTATATATGCACACAGTATTTTCAATCTAAAAAATACTTTTAGTTATTATTTCAGTTGATCAACTGAAATTCCTTAGTTTTAAGTTCAGTTTTGATTTATTTCACTACGAGTTATATTGTGTAATTATAATTAATATAGTTAGCTAAAATGCACGTGTACACACACACACACACACACACTACACACACACACACACACACACACACACACACACACACACACACACACACACACACAAACACACACACACACACACACACACACACACACACACACACACACACACACACACACACTACTAGGATAACTATTCATGGCTGTTAGGTGTGACGGTTCCTGGGGGAGGTGAAGAGAAAGGTGACAAGTCTCAGGTCAACATATCGGATGCCATCACTCCTGAAGCTTTGCGGCTCCTCACCAGTGACCAGGAGGCCACAGCCCAGCTCCAACCCCTCCTCCCGCAAACACCTGAAGATGTGACGGCCATACTCCAATCTCCTCAATTCAGACAAGTTAGCTCCAGATGGGTGTCCTATTTGTTTGTGCTGACACATGTTGCTGGGCCTCATGCAACCAGTTGCTGGGCCTCACGCAACCAGTTGCTGGGCCTCATGCAACCAGTTGCTGGGCCTCACGCAACCAGTTGCTGGGCCTCACGCAACCAGTTGCTGGGCCTCATGCAACCAGTTGCTGGGCCTCATGCAACCAGTTGCTGGGCCTCATGCAACCAGTTGCTGGGCCTCATGCAACCAGTTGCTGGGCCTCATGCAACCAGTTGCTGGGCCTCATGCAACCAGTTGCTGGGCCTCATGCAACCAGTTGCTGGGCCTCATGCAACCAGTACTGGTTGTGGGCATAAAAAATACGTGTGCTTAGTGACAACAAGGTGTTAGCACATACCATTTCTGGTAGCTGCTACTGCGTGTTTGGTATTCGGAGCACTTCTGGTAGTACAAACTGTGTGTGTGTGTCCTTCACCTCACCCTCAGGCCCTGGGAGTGTTGGGGTCAGCTCTCAGCTCTGGCCAGCTTGGGCCCCTGATGACTCAGTTTGGACTGGGACAGACCACAGCTGAGGCCGCAGCTACTGGGAGTGAGTTGACACGTCTGTCTGTTGGAGCTGGTTTGGGTGGTGTTGTGGTGTGTAACCCAAGCCTTTCATTGCTGTAGATACAACTATATTTGCTGAAGCAATTCAAAATGAGCTGTATGTTCCTAAGGACCAGGAAACAGGCTCCTCCCAGCAACCAATGGAAGATGACTCCACCCAGGGAGCAACGGGTGGATCCAAGAGCAGTGACAAGCTTGAAGATATGGACACAGACAAGTGAAGTGCGTTGACACCTGTCTTCACTACGTCCAACCTCAGGACAAGCATGCACTTTCTCTTGTTCTCTTGTACCTGTACAGGATTGAGCCGATCCACTGGCTGTAATAATCGCTCAAAGGACTTGTTTAATTGATTGCTATCATATTGTATGTCTCCTAATAATATTACAGTGCAGACAGTCCTCTAGACTGGTAGGTGGGCGTGGTGCTTGTTGTTAAAACTCACTCCTTATTTGTAGCGGGTGTGAGTTTGTGTGTGTAAGCATGTTTGTACATCAATGTTTCTTATAAGGGGAAGTGGACTGACATTGTCCACAGGGAGACAATCATTGTCCACTAGGGACACTTGTTGTCCACTAGGGACACTCGTTGTCCACTTGGGACACTCATCGTTCACTAGGGACACTCGCTGTCCACTAGGGACGCTCATTGTCCACTAGGGACACTCATCGTCCACTAGGGACACTCGTTGTCCACTTGGGGGCGCTATTTGTCCACAGTGGGACACTTGTTATCAACAAAGGCACTCATTTTCATTGGGGCTATTTGGTTTTCAGTGCAATCATAGGCTGTCCCTGGTGTACGAGGGGGCGGGGCTCCCAGGTGTGCACACCCTTCTTCCAGCATATAGTCCACTTGAGGTAATCAAGCTCAAGTGTCTGACTCACCTCTGGCAAGGCAGTAGACGCTACACTGTATGCCGTGATCCTGTTCGGGTGATGCAGGGACACCACACCATCACCACTCACGTCGCCTGTGGCTGCCAGACATTCGAGTGTTTCCCATAACAGAGTGCTGATGCATTTTAGCGTTTTCAGTGTATTGTGTAGTTAGTTAATTGTATTTGGCCCTCATTGAAAATTGGCTAAAAGTGTGGTATGACGTAATGGAAATCAACTATATTCACGGTCACCATAATCATATTCATAACTCGATTTCCCAGTATTGTTCAGAATGGCGGAGAGAATTCGTCTTCTGGTCGTATTGTTCGTCTGTTTTCTCTATGGATTTCCTCAAAGTGAGTCCTTCGTTCTTCAATCGAAGATGAATTTATTTAATAAATGTTCATTAGCGGGTTACCGAGGGCTGTTCACCCTCGCTGGTTAGCACCCAGTGTGAACGTGCTGAAGGTAGGGGAGCTCTGCGCCGGTGGGGCGAGTTCGTCTGTGGATCTCGGTACCATCTGTGAAGTGAACCACAGCAGTGAACCTGCTACATCATTCAGCTTACACTGTCACACCATAGTCACACAGACGCTACATGCATAGTCTACGACACCTACGTATTCTCGTGGTGCCATCCCCGCCCAGCCACCACTAGTTGTGGGTACGTCGGGACACGTCTCGTGAATTCGAAGCCAGTTTTATTCAGATCGAGTGATGTTTTGGCTGTCCGTGTATGTGGTGGTAGCAATATGCTTCGTTGGGCATCATCAGCTGTGTGCAATTCTTAGATTATTCATGGTGTGGTGTACGTGTTGGTGTACGTATTGGTGTACGTGTGGTGTACGTGTTGGTGTACGTGTTGGTGACTTCGGAGACCACTGCTATCGTGTGTGTATTTCATTTCGTCACAGATGGTGCTGTGGCAGACTTTACCTCCGGGATAAGTAGTATGGAGACTACACAAATGTCCTCACCGATCGAATCCAACACAAGTAGTATGGAGACTACACAAATGTCCTCACCGATCGAATCCAACACAAGTAGTATGGAGACTAC
Source organism: Chondrilla cf. caribensis (assembly GCA_964020155.1). Classification (NCBI taxonomy): domain Eukaryota; kingdom Metazoa; phylum Porifera; class Demospongiae; order Chondrillida; family Chondrillidae; genus Chondrilla; species Chondrilla cf. caribensis. The sequence continues at coordinate 136,048 of OZ026561.1, forward strand.
ACAAATGTCCTCATCGATCGAATCCAACACAAGTAGTATGGAGACTACACAAATGTCCTCATCGATCGAATCCAACACAAGTAGTATGGAGACTACACAAATGTCCTCATCGATCGAATCCAACACAAGTAGTATGGAGACTACACAAATGTCCTCATCGATCGAACCCAACACAAGTAGTATGGAGACTACACAAATGTCCTCACCGATCGAATCCAACACAAGTAGTATGGAGACTACACAATTTTTCTCATCAGTTGAATCCAACACTCCACAGACATCGGAAATGGCTGCAGATACTCTTTCAACCACTCCCCCTTTACCAACCACTCCCATTTCACTAACCACCCCCCCTCCATCAACCACTCCCCCTCCACCCATCACTTTCACTTTGTCAACCACTTTCAGTTTAACCAGTACTTCCCCGCCACCAACCACACCCCCTGCAACATCAGCCACACCCCCTGCAACATCAACCACACCCCCTGCAACATCAACCATACCCACTCCAACATCAACCACATCCTCTCCAGAATATATAGCAATCGGTGTCATCATTGCATTCCTAGCAATTGTACTGATAATTTTGGTTGTTTTCATCGTTGTCTTTTGTGTTCGGAGGTCACGGTGAGTGATAGCCTGTCCTGTGTGGTGTGGATGTACGAATCACCTCCAGTGTCCGTCTCCTTAGGAAGCACTCTGATATGCGTGTCCTGAACGCATGGGAGAGCAACGTTGACTTCACAGACAGTCAGCGCAACACTCTCCACGGAGGTCACATCATGCAGATGTCCTCCTTGTCCGGGTCTCAGCAGGCACTGCTGATGAGTGACGGAGGCACCCCAGTGGGCACACCCGTCATGGGGAGGAGGGACGTCAGTGAGTCTTTGTCAATGAGTCTTGTACAACCGTTGGTGTGAATTTGTGGAAAAATAGAGAGGACTAGAGTATGGATATGTATGTATATACCGCATGTACTATGTGTACTGTATGTACTGTGTGTACTGTGTGTACTGTGTGTACTGTGTGTACTGTATGTACTGTGTGTACTGTATGTACTGTGTGGTTTACAATCGTTATGACTTGCTTTGCTATATTTACTCACTTAATAGTTATTTAGTATTGTATTCATTGCCTAAGGGCCTTTTATTAATAATAAACTGTGTGTACTGTGTGCACTGTATGTACTGTATGTACTGTGTGTACTGTGTGCACTGTATGTACTGTATGTACTGTGTGTACTGTGTGCACTGTATGTACTGTATGTACTGTGTGTACTGTGTGCACTGTGTGTACTGTATGTACTGTGTGTACTGTGTACTGTGTGTACTGTGTGTACTGTATGTACTGTATGTACTGTGTGTACTGTGTGTACTGTGTGTACTGTGTGTACTGTATGTACTGTATGTACTGTGTGCACTGTATGTACTGTATGTACTGTGTGTACTGTGTGCACTGTGTGTACTGTGTGTACTGTATGTACTGTATGTACTGTGTGTACTGTGTGTACTGTGTGTACTGTATGTACTGTATGTACTGTGTGCACTGTATGTACTGTATGTACTGTGTGTACTGTGTGCACTGTGTGTACTGTGTACTGTGTGTACTGTGTGCACTGTGTGTACTGTTACAATCGTTATGACTTGCTTTGCTATATTTACTCACTTAATAGTTATTTAGTATTGTATTCATTGCCTAAGGGCCTTTTATTAATAATAATCTGGAAAAAAAAAAAAAAAACTGTGTGTACTGTATGTACTGTGTGCACTGTATGTACTGTATGTACTGTGTGTACTGTGTGCACTGTGTGTACTGTGTGTACTGTATGTACTGTATGTACTGTGTGTACTGTGTGCACTGTGTGTACTGTGTGTACTGTATGTACTGTATGTACTGTGTGTACTGTGTGTACTGTGTGTACTGTATGTACTGTATGTACTGTGTGCACTGTATGTACTGTATGTACTGTGTGTACTGTGTGCACTGTGTGTACTGTGTACTGTGTGTACTGTGTGTACTGTATGTACTGTGTGCACTGTATGTACTGTATGTACTGTGTGTACTGTGTGCACTGTGTGTACTGTATGTACTGTGTGTACTGTGTACTGTGTGTACTGTATGTACTGTATGTACTGTGTGTACTGTGTGTACTGTGTGTACTGTGTGTACTATATGTACTGTATGTACTGTGTGCACTGTATGTACTGTATGTACTGTGTGTACTGTGTGCACTGTGTGTACTGTGTGTACTGTATGTACTGTATGTACTGTGTGTACTGTGTGTACTGTGTGTACTGTATGTACTGTATGTACTGTGTGCACTGTATGTACTGTATGTACTGTGTGTACTGTGTGCACTGTGTGTACTGTGTACTGTGTGTACTGTGTGTACTGTATGTACTGTGTGCACTGTATGTACTGTATGTACTGTGTGTACTGTGTGCACTGTGTGTACTGTATGTACTGTGTGTACTGTGTACTGTGTGTACTGTATGTACTGTATGTACTGTGTGTACTGTGTGTACTGTGTGTACTGTGTGTACTATATGTACTGTATGTACTGTGTGCACTGTATGTACTGTATGTACTGTGTGTACTGTGTGCACTGTGTGTACTGTGTGTACTGTATGTACTGTATGTACTGTGTGTACTGTGTGTACTGTGTGTACTGTATGTACTGTATGTACTGTGTGCACTGTATGTACTGTATGTACTGTGTGTACTGTGTGCACTGTGTGTACTGTGTACTGTGTGTACTGTGTGTACTGTATGTACTGTGTGTACTGTATGTACTGTATGTACTGTGTGTACTGTATGTGCTATTATCTTGTTCCACTTGTTGTGTGTTCCATGGTGTCTCTCCAGCTGTGAAGGGCCATCCAGTGGGGATTGATGAGTTTGTCTTGTATGTGGAACAGACAGCTGTTGAGGACCTGAAGGACGAGTGGAGGGTGAGTGCTGGTGTGTGAGGCGAGTGCCGGTGTGTGTGTGAGGGTAGTGCTGGTGTGAGAGTGAGTGCTGGGGTTTGTGTGAGGGTGAGTGCTGGTGTGAGTGTGAGGGTGAGTGCTGGTGTGTGTGTGTGATGGTGAGTGCTGTTGTGTGTGAGGGTGAGTGCTAGGGTGTGTGTGAGGGTGAGTGCTGGGGTATATGAGGTTGAGTGCTGGTGTGAGTGTGAGGGTGAGTGCTGGTGTGTGTGTGTGAGGGTGAGTGCTGTTGTGTGTGAGGATAGGTGCTGGTGTCAGAATTTTGTAACTGTTTTCACATGCATCTGCTCACCACACACTGTACCTGCATCCACTCACCACACACTGTACCTGCATCCACTCACCACACACTGTACCTGCATCCACTCACCACACACTGTACCTGCATCCACTCACCACACACTGTACCTGCATCCACTCACCACACACTGTACCTGCATCCGCTCACCACACACTGTACCTGCACCCGCTCACCACTTGAGGTACACATCTTGCACATACACACAATCCTCTCCTCCCACAGGAGATCCCCCAGCGCACACACGACCTGGCCGCTCAGGCTCTGATGAACCCACTCAGTAATCGCTACAACAACATTTTACCTTGTGAGTTACTGCACCAATCACCGCCCACCTTATGCCACCACGCCCCCTGCCCCTCCCACCAGATGACAAGAATAGAATATTTCTGACAGAGTGCAATGCTGATGGCAATGACTACATCAATGCTTCATACATTGAGGTGTGTGTGTGTGTGTGTGTGTGTGTGTGTGTGTGTGTGTGTGTGTGTTGTGTGTGTGTGTGTGTGTGTTGTGTGTGTGCTACTGTTTCACTTATGGTTTCCATAGGGATACAACTCACAGAGGAGTTATGTTTGTGCTCAAGGTGGGTGTGGCAGTAGATATGTTAGGGGGTGTGGTAGTAGATATGTTAGTGGGTGTGGTAGTAGATATGTTAGTGGGTGTGGCAGTAGATATGTTAGTGGGTGTGGTAGTAGATATGTTAGTGGGTGTGGTAGTTCTTGTGTTAGTGGGTGTGGTAGTTCTTGTGTTAGTGGGCATGGTAGTTCTTCTGTTAGTGGGTGTGGCAGTTCTTGTGTTAGTGGGTGTGGTAGTTCTTCTGATAGTGGGCGTGGTATCAGACTGTAGTGTGATTGGTTGCTCTTCGCAATTGACGCTCTCGTCCCACGCTAACCCTCTGTTATGATGGTCCATTGCGTGTGCTGATCATACTACTGACATGTCTTCTCAGGACCCTTACAGAGGACAGTGGACGACTTCTGGCAGATGGTGTGGGACCAACAGAGCAACATTGTGGTCATGTTGACTAACTTCCAGGAAGGACAAAAGGTGGGTGTGTCAGGAGGCGCGTCTCACTGTTGTGATGTTGTGTTGTTCCAAACCTTGATGTAGAGCAAATGTGCAGAGTACTTCCCTATGAAGGAGGGGAACAAAGTGTTTGCTAAGATGCACCTTTTGGTCAAGAACAAGTCTCATAAAGTCTTCAAGGACTACACAGTTCGAACTTTAGAAGTGGAAAATGTGTGTGTGTGTGTGTGTGTGTGTGTGTGTGTGTGTGTGTGTGTGTGGTATCAGTTAAGGGGATGGGTGTGCCTGTCTGCTCTGTCTGGAAGTAATCTCTCAAATAGTTATGCACAATTGAACCAAGGATTTGTTGTCTGTCCATTAGACCAAAGAGAAGAAGACCATCCTTGTGCAACACTTCCACTACACAGGGTGGCCGGACTTTGGGGTCCCCAAACAACCTACTGGTGTATTGACACTACTGCATCATGTGAGAGTCACACTGATGTCACAGGATCCTTCAAAGCCAATCATTGTTCATTGCAGGTTAGCCTCTACATAGTGACAGCATGTCTGTATAGCTTATAGCCTACGTAGCTGCATGACCGCTCTCTACCGCCTCTCTTACCCCACCTCTCTTACCCTGCCTCTCACCCCGCCTCTCTTACCCCACCTCTCTTACCCCACCTCTCTTACCCCCACCTCTCTTGCCCCGCCTCTCTTACCCCGCCTCTCTTATCCCACCTCTCCTACCCCGCCTCTCTTACCCCGCCTCTCTTACCCCACCTCTCTTGCCCCGCCTCTCTTACCCTGCCTCTCTTATCCCGCCTCTCTTACCCCACCTCTCTTACCCCGCCTCTCTTGCCCCGCCTCTCTTATCCCGCCTCTCTTACCCCGCCTTTCTTGCCCCACCTCTCTTGCCCCACCTCTCTTATCCCACCTCTCTTACCCCACCTCTCTTGATCTAAACAGTGCTGGAGTTGGTCGTACTGGGACATTCATAGCTTTGGATATGTTGATGGACCAGCTGGAATTTGAAGGAGAAAGTTGTATAGTCGACGTTAAGAGCCTTGTGAAGACCTTAAGAGAACAGAGGAATTTGATGGTTCAAGCTCCAGTGAGTGGTGTCTGTGTGTGTGTGTGTGTGTGTGTGTGTGTGTGTGTGTGTGTGTGTGTGTGTGTGTGTGTGTGTGTGTGCTTTGTATTCAGTTTGTTCTGCTCTCCTCCCTCAACCCTCACAGGACCAATATGTGTTCATCCACAAGGCTTTCAGAGAGTTCTACTTGTTAGGACACACTACCTTCAGTTCTGCTGAACTGAAGACCAGGGTGGAGGAGATGTCGCCTGTCAAGAGGAATTCTGGAATATCCAAGTTCCAAGAACAGTATGAGGTCGGCTTGTTGGACCATGAACTACTCACTCCACTACTCCACCCACTGCTCCACCCACCACTCCGTCCACTGCTCCACCCACTACACCCATCACTACTACATCCATTACTACATCCACTACTCCGTCCACTGCTCCACCCACTACTCCACCCACTACTTCATCCACTACTCCACCCACTACTTTATCCACTGTTCCACCCACCACTCCGCCCACCACTCCGTCCACTGCTCCACCCACTACTCCACCCACTGCTCCACCCACTGCTCCACCCACTACTCCACCCACTCCCAGGCTCTGGACTACGTCAGTGAAGGGTTCTTGACGACTCAAGTCAGCGGCTCAGTTGTGGAGATGGTTCGCTATCCCAAGAGAGCACCTTGTGAGCTGCATATCCTTGTTGTTGTTGTTGCTGTTATTGTTGTTGTTGTTGTTGTTTATGCCCAGTCCTCTTCGCTATTAGATGAAGGGAGGTTTATCAACATCAATCCTCTGACAGGAGATGACCCCAACACCTTCATCAATGCTTCATTTATTGATGTACGTACAATTAGTACCTGTGCAAGCACACTGTACACATTGCCATATTTGGTCCCCCCATCAGGACTACTCCTCCCCCAAGTCACTGATAGTGGCACAGGCTCCAATGGAGTCCACCTCCAAGTACTTCTGGACTCTCGTCTACGAACTGAAGACGCCTTTGATTGTACTACTTTGTGACTTCCAGGAGAATGGGGAGGTGTGTGTGTGTGTGTGTGTGTGTGTGTGTGTGTGTGTGTGTGTGTGTGTGTGTGTGTGTGTGACTGTGTGTTTGTGTACCTGTCTCTGTGTGTCCATTAACAAGGCTGTATATCAATTGAAGAGATGGGTGTGCCTGTCTGCTCTTTCTGTAAGTAATCACAGTGTGTGTGTGTGTGTGCTACCTCGTCCACTCAACACAGGTGAGTTGTATACTTCATATGGTTCCTCTCTTACTTGTGATGCTATTCTTTAGGAACACAGTGCCAAGTTTTGGCCGGATGGTGTCAATAGTTCAACAACCTTTGATGGGTATAAAGTCACCCTGCTGAGTGAAAAGGAAGCACCAAAATACCACAACACCTATACAATGTCTGTCAATCCTCAGGAACAGGTAAGGCACTGGTGGTGGTGGTGGTGTGTGTGTGTGTGTGTGTGTGTGTGTGTGTGTGTGTGTGTGTGTGTGTGTGTGTGTGTGTGTGTGTGTGTGTGTGTGTGTGTACATGTGTGTGTGTGTGTGTGTGTGTGTGTGTGTGTGTGTGTGTGTGTGTGTGTGTGTGTGTGTGGTGTGTGTGTGTATGTGTGTGTGTGTGTGTGTGTGTGTCAGTGTGTCTCCTTCACATCCCTGCCTCTCAGGGGTTCACTCCTCACAATGTGACCCTCTTCCACGTAAGCAGTTGGCCTGAAGGCCAACCCCCACCCACCTATGACCTCCTTCATCTGCTGTCGGATATCAAGACTTTCAAGAAATCCGCAAATAAACAGCCGATTGTACTTGCCTGCAAGTTAGTGGTATTAACACTCTTGGTACTGTATGTACTGTATGTACTGTATGGACTGTATGGACTGTATGTACTGCATGTACTGTGTGTACTGTGTGTACTGTATGTACTGTATGGACTGTATGGACTGTATGTACTGCATGTACTGTGTGTACTGTGTGTACTGTATGTACTGTATGGACTGTATGGACTGTATGTACTGTATGTACTGTGTGTACTGTGTGTACTGTGTGTACTGTATGTACTGTGTGTACTGTGTGTACTGTATGTACTGTATGTACTGTGTGCACTGTGTGTACTGTATGTACTGTGTGTACTGTGTGTACTGTATGTACTGTATGTACTGTGTGCACTGTGTGTACTGTATGTGCTGTGTGTACTGTATGGACTGTATGGACTGTATGTACTGTATGGACTGTATGTACTGTGTGTACTGTATGTTCTGTGTGTACTGTGTGTACAATGTGTACTGTATGATTTGTTCATATGCAATCACTGTTTGTAGTGACGGTCTGGGAAGAAGTTGCCTGTTCACTGCTCTGTGGATATTGAGTGACCAGTTAGATGCTGAGGACCAGGTGGATGTTGTCTCCACCTTCAAGAACATCAGATCTAACAGACCTGGAGCGTTGTCTTCCCTTGTGAGTGTCTAGTGCCTGTAGCTGCTAACATGTGGGTGGCTCACGTGTGTGTGCCTGTAGCTGCTAACATGTGGGTGGCTCACGTGTGTGTGCCTGTAGCTGCTAACATGTGAATGGCTCACGTGTGCCTGTAGCTGCTAACATGTGGGTGGCTCACGTGTGTGTGCCTGTAGCTGCTAACATGTGGGTGGCTCACGTGTGTGTGCCTGTAGCTGCTAACATGTGGGTGGCTCACGTGTGTGTGCCTGTAGCTGCTAACATGTGGGTGGCTCACGTGTGTCTGTAGCTGGTACAGGGAGTTTCGTGTTCCTTGCAACATCACATGAAGTCAGAAGTCACGTGTGTGATAATACACAATACAATACATGTGATTTCTGACTTCAGGTGCTATTGCAAGGAACACGAAACTCCCTGTAACATGTGGGTGACTCGTGTGTCTTTTTTCCCTCACCATAGGATTATTTTATACAGTGTTACCACATGTTGTTGCAATATAAAGATCCTTTACCCTGAGTGTGTACCCATGGCAACCATTTCACTTCTCAAGCAGAAGATACAATATATAGTGTGGAGTTTTTCAGAAGTGGTCACTTAAGATCAACTGATTTAGTTGCATGTAGGTGTTTAGCATGATAAATAACCCGATTGTTATTTATGTAGAAAACTGTGGATTTTCCCTTTAACTAGAAGCACTCAAAGTGCTTCATTACTGTGCACATTAGACCCTGGGCAGTATGTGTAGTGTGTAGTGTGTACCTAGTGTTGGAGGAGTGTAATTATTTCAATAAGTGTGTGTGTTATAATAATATTTGCCATTAACAGTTATTTTCCTTTAACTCTGTCAAAACCGTATTAATCAGAAATAAAAATCAAATTGATCCGAACAAGACCTGTACAATCAACAACCACGAATAAATTGATGTAATCACATTATGTATATGCTGTAATAGACACTACATATTTACACAAATGTACACGAATATACACATCCAATACGTACCACATGACACACACTATACAGAGAAATAAAATAGATATCCACTTCCGCCACGTTCTAACAAGATTGGGTGGAATATAACATAACCGACTGTCACTAACAACAGGAGTGCGGAGGGTATCACAATGTATCTACAAAGAGTTGAAAAGAGAACACATTCAATTCAAAGAAAACACGTTCAACCAAGAATATAAAGGCCCAGGGCTATTACAATAAAGGATTAAAAACCTGGGGTGCTACAATTGAGGAGCAAAGGCCCAGGGCTGTTATCATTGAGCAAACAAAGGCCCAGGGCTGTTATAATGTTGTCAACAGCTGCATCAACTTACTTTGGTTGGTATACCAACTGTCTTCTCACCCACTTCAAGGTATCTCCAACAAACCCAATAACGGCCAGTAATGTAGTGACAAGGAAGAGAGCTGAGCTGATACACCCTATGATGACACGCCTCCCCAAAGGGGAGGAGACGTTAGTTGGGGACAACTGATCTTGTGTCAATCGCGTGTGAAAATCAACCTCCATTTTCTCCACCTAGTACATGTGACAGTCACATGATCAATAATCTCCCAGTCACTCACACACACACACACACACACACACCTTGCTTTGGTACTCATCTAGCTGCTCCTCAAGGAACTGCTGTCGCTCAAGAGATTGCTTCTCAATGTTTGTCAGCTGCTGCTGGAGGTTGTCCACCTGAAGGAAGAGTGAACAGGACAGCCAACAAGGAGAGGGTCGGCAGACAGAGGTACAGATGGAGACAGATGGATGTTAACAGACATTATGTGTAGCCAAACCCTCATCTTTAGCTCCTCCATTTTTAAATGGTCGCCGCCAACCCCACTTGACTGGGTCTGGCCACATGAGACTAAGACATACAGTGGGTACACTGTGTGGACAGCCCACCTCGTGCTGCTTCAGCTCCATCACTTCCACGAAGCTGATCTCAAGGTGAGCAGTTTTCTGCTTCTCGCTGTTCAGAGAACCCAGCAAATCCTTCACTTGTTGACGAAGACCACCCAGTTCCATCTGGAGCCAGGGGAAACAGAGTGAAGTGACAACATCGTTAGCAGCAATGTAAACAACAACCACAACATAAACAACACAAAAACATCAACAACAACAATATCAACAAACAATAACAACATCAATATTAACAATAGGCCAGACATACCTCGTTCTTTTCAACTCTGGTCTCCAGTTCCTTGGAGTGGTGTTCAAGGTGAAATATTTCTTCTCTCAATGCTTCCATACTGGGAGGGGGAGGGGGGAGGGGGCGTGTAAGGGTGCAGTGAGTTTCCACGGACCACGAGGTGCAGATAGTGGAATGGGTGGGGACTTACTCAACCTCCTCATCCACTGCACTGAACATATCGGAAGTTGGGTGTACATCCTCCAATGAGGCACTCTTGGTACTACACACACCAGAACAGGTAGGTAAGTACATCATCACCTACAACACTCTCACCCAAGAACCCACTCACATCACATCATCGTTGACGGACTTGGGTCTCTTAAAGCGAGGGCTACAGCAGAGAAATGTGTTGACATGGCAACAAGAGTAGTGTTGGCATGACAACAACACTCATTACCCACCAAGCAGGCTTACGCAGTGTCACTCACAGTTTCTTCAGTCCTAAGGAGTGAGAGAGGTTCTTGAACCCCGATCCCAGCTGCCGCCTGGTGTTGTTCATGAACCTGCTTTGTGATGAGGTGGGCGTCTTCAGAGCCTCCAGCTGGCTGGTGTAGGAGTCACGCTTCTTCCGGAGTTGGTCCACACTGGGACTCCGCCTCTTAGCAAGGGGGCGTTTCCAGGGCCTGTGTGCATGTGTGGGTGGGAGGAGTCAAATGAATGAGTGCCGAGATGAGAGGAGTGACTGTATCAAGGTTTGTGTGGAAGAGCTTGAGTGAGATGAGTCAGTATGCAGAGACGACCAGTTGCATGAAGACATGTCTGATGAGTGTACATCCGAACGTACTTGTTACTTGGTTTCTCGTCGCTGTCTGGAGAATGCACCTCTACCTCTGTGGAATGAGATAGCTATGATGAATCATGAGGTACAAGGCACATAGTACATAGCGAGGGTGTGGAGATAGTAAAGGGTGCAGGCAGTGAGGGTGTGGAGATAGTGAAGGGTGCAGGCAGTGAGGGTGTGGAGATAGTGAAGGGTGCAGGCAGTGAGGGTGTGGAGATAGTGAAGGGTGCAGGCAGTGAGGGTGTGGAGATAGTGAAGGGTGCAGGCAGTGAGGGTGTGGAGATAGTGAAGGGTGCAGGCAGTGAGGGTGTGGAGATAGTGAAGGGTGCAGGCAGTGAGGATGTAGATGTAGGGAGGCTCTCATTCCCTGGCTTCACATCTGACCTTTGCACTTTCCCCTGTTCTCCTCCTCCAACTGTACAATGGCCTCGTCCAATTCCTTTATTTTGTTCTCTAACTGTTCCTTCCTCTGGTCACCACTGTAGGGCATTGCACCCTCACCACTATCAGGATCATCGTCACTACCCTGCATGGGTAGGGTGGAGTAGGATGGAGTGGGGTGGGGTGGGGTGGAGTAGGGTGGAGTGGGGTGGAGTAGGATGGAGTGGGGTGGAGTAGGGTGGGGTGGGGTGGAGTAAGGTGGAGTGGGGTGGAGTAGGGTGGAGTGGGGTGGAGTGGGGTGGAGTAGGGTGGAGTAAGGTGGAGTAGGGTGGAGTGGGGTGGAGTAGGATGGAGTGGGGTGGAGTGGGGTGGAGTAAGGTGGAGTGGGGTGGAGTAGGGTGGAGTGGGGTGGAGTAGGATGGAGTGGGGTGGAGTAGGATGGAGTGGGGTGGAGTAGGGTGGGGTGGGGTGGAGTGGGATGGAGTGGGATGGAGTGGGGTGGAGTAGGGTGGAGTGGGGTGGGGTGGAGTGGGGTGGAGTAGGATGGAGTAGGATGGAGTGAAGTGGAGTAGGGTGGAGTGGGGTGGAGTAGGGTGGAGTGGGGTGGGATGCACTAGCTTACACCCACAATAGGATCAATGCAGCATGACATCTACTGTAGTAACTGCCACTAAGGACTACAACTAGCCTAGCAACACCATTATTATCTACGACCCCTGCAATGTGGATGTTCCAGTCGAGTGACCCTATTCATCCCTGGTCAATGCATTCCATCTCAATGTACTAACACAGTCAGCAATCCACAGGTATGAGGTATGGCCCGAGTATGGCTTCAACCACTCCAATGTTCCTCAACTGTATGGTGTGTGTGTGTATGGTGTATGTGTGTGTGCGTGTGTGTGTGTGTGTGTGCGTGTGTGTGTGTGTGTGTGTGTGTGTGTGGTGTATGTGTGTGTGTGTGCGTGTGTGTGCATACACAGTGCTGCACACTTGTGAATTGCCCCTTCATCTCTCAACTCCAGTTACATGTACGCTGTGCAATGGAGAGTTCACCAATTCTGATTTGCTCTCTTTTGCAATTATTTGGCTTATTTTACGTTATCCAGCCTTCTACACTCATTACATGGAGCACGTGAGTCATGCAATGAAACAGTGAAATGAGTGTTATCAAGAAAAGTAGAACGTTTTCTTGAAATTGTTTTGCTATGTGGTATTCGAGAAGTTCTGTTACCATGGCTACACAATACGAGGTCCCCAGGTTCAAAAAGGGGTGGGTCCCCATGTACATACTCTTCTATTGACTAATTGATATTCCGAACACCCAACTGCCATGATCCAGCACACCCCAACTGCCATGATCCAGCACACCCCAACTGCCATGATCCAGCACACCCCAACTGCCATGATCCAGCACACCCCAACTGCCATGATCCAGCACAGCCCAACTCACATCAAAGCCATTCAGGAAACCCTCAGGATCGGAGTTGCATCCATCAGCATAGTCATCCACACCAGCTGATAGGTCATTGGATCTCCGTCGTCCTGGGATACGAATTCTATAGTTGGGCCGTTGATAACTGGGGGGCAAGAAAGAGCATAGTCAGTACACACAGTACACACAGTACATACAGTACACACAGTACACACAGTACACACAGTACACACAGTACATACAGTACACACAGTACACACAGTACATACAGTACACACAGTACACACAGTACACACAGTACATACAGTACACACAGTACACACAGTACATACAGTACACACAGTACACACAGTACACACTGCACTGATACAATATACAATATACGTACATATTTTTCTTGAGTGCGTTTAGCCCGAGCATCCTCTTCCTTCTCCCAGTGGAGTTATCCCCATTGTCCATGCCGTCCTGCGGACAACCAGGGGTGAGAGGAAGGAGTGACAGGAGCACCAAACAACAATAAAACAACATCAAAACTATGATAAACACTAGCAATACCACAATAAACACCAAAACATCAATAAATACAATCAGCACAACAATTAACACTAATTAAATATCAATAAACACAAACAACAATAATAAACACCAACTACACAGCAATTAACAGGTTCAAAATTCATTAATTGGATCAACTGGGTATTATTAATTCCATCTGTGTATCATTAAAATTGTATTGGGAAATTGTGTTGGGTGGAAGGTTCGGCAAATGAAGAGACAGGTGATTCACTGCATGTCCATTCAGAACTACTCACATCACTAATGTTGTGACCTCGAGTAAACATCTTCTTCACACCTGTAAGCAATAAAGTCAGAATAAAGTAACACGCCAACGCCCAGGTGAATGGCTGATCAGCAAGGTCGGAACAGGAACTACATCACTTCCACTTTAGTGGTCAGAGCTGAACTACACATACAACAAATCTTGTAGAAATGACTTTGAGGGGCAGAGAACAAGGAGCAATATGGTGGCTGTAAGTACATTGTTAACCAGTGAATATTGGGGGTAGTGGTGTACTGGCTGTGTGTGGAGGGTAGTGGTGTACTGGCTGTGTGTGGAGGGTAGTGGTGTACCGGCTGTGTGTGGAGGGTAGTGGTGTACCGGCTGTGTGTGGAGGGTAGTGGTGTACTGGCTGTGTGTGGAGGGTAGTGGTGTACCGGCTGTGTGTGGAGGGTAGTGGTGTACCGGCTGTGTGTGGAGGGTAGTGGTGTACCGGCTGTGTGTGGAGGGTAGTGGTGTACCAGCTGTGTGTGGAAGGTAGTGGTGTACCGGCTGTAGCTACACTTGCACACTCACTGTCTTTGAACTTTGCTGAACTGCCTGTACTTGATCGGTAGATCTGTGGAGACATCATGGCTACATTCTCGGGACTTCTGGGGGAGGATTCCATGGGGGTGTGGTCCGGGTAATCTTCCCCATTGTGCTGGATAACTTGAGATTCTCCAGCGTTGAGTGAACTAACGGATCCCGAACTCATGATTCAATCAACTGATAAATAAGTTCTGTATTTCACTGGAGTAATCATACATCCCTGCAGCAGAGAGAGGGTGGGGGAGAGGGAGAGAGGGGAGAGGGGGAGAGGAGGGAGAGGGAGAGAGGGGAGAGGGGGAGAGGAGGGAGAGGGAGAGAGAGGGGGAGAGAGAGGGGAGAGAGGGAGAGATAGAGGGGGAGAGAGGGAGAGAGAGGGGGTTGAGAATCACATCATGGTCACATACTGTACATACCACACAGTCCAACTTGCTTAATGAGTATCTCAAAGGACATACCAAATCCGTACTTCTTATCAGAGGTTCGCACGTACTATCAGTTCTGGTCGACACAGTGTACATGAGCTAGGGACTGAGTGAAGTGTGTGTACTAACCAGGAGTGTGTGCTAACCAGGGGTGTGTACTAACCAGAAGTGTGTGCCAACCAGGAGTGTGTACTAACCAGGAGTGTGTACTAACCAGAAGTGTGTGCCAACCGGGAGTGTGTACCAACCAGGAGTGTGTACTAACCAGGAGTGTGTGCTAACCCGGAGTGTGTACTAACCAGGAGTGTGTACTAACCAGGAGTACATACTTAGCAAATTACACCTATTACTATTGTACATACGGACATACACACTTGGTAGTTCATGGTTAGTTATGACTTCAGCAAGTGACGTATACCAGTTCATAAACTGTACATTCCGATGTGTGTACATAGCTACATCACAATTGGCATGAGCTAGATGTGACTTCACCAAGTGTAGGGTAGCCAAGTACGTACGTACACACCTCAGTGGTAGCTAAGTACACACCTCAGTGGTAGCCAAGTACACACCTCAGTGGTAGCTAAGTACACACCTCAGTGGTAGCCAAGTACACACCTCAGTGGTAGCCAAGTACACACCTCAGTGGTAGCCAAGTACACACCTCAGTGGTAGCCAAGTACACACCTCAGTGGTAGCCAAGTACACACCTCAGTGGTAGCCAAGTACACACCTCAGTGGTAGCCAAGTACACACCTCAGTGGTAGCCAAGTACACACCTCAGTGGTAGCCAAGTACACACCTCAGTGGTAGCCAAGTACACAACATGGATTGTGCTTACTAATCAAGAGGGTCAAAGGAAGTACTACAACCACAGACATCTGGTTGCTTGGCAACACCACCACATACCAAAAAAGGAGACAAGCCAGGAAAGAGAAACAGTAAACAGCTGTCCCTGGACGGGTTGGGCCATGCCATAATGGAAGGTGGTCGGATACAGGAGAACAAGGGGTAGGGTCCTTATTTGTGCAAAAGGATGATATTGAGAAATTGATGTATTGTATTATTATAGCTGACTAAAGGACACACCCACTGGACACTCCTCCACTGACAAGCGCAAAATGATAAACACACAAAAGTACAAACAGTGTACATAATTGTGTTTTCCAAACACTTGACCATCACCGATCACACACCACTCGGCAATCACTGATCACACACTGCTTGACGGTAAATGATCACACACTACTGACAATCACTGACCACTGATCACACACTGCTCGATGATCATTGATCACTGATCACACACTGCTCAATGATCACTGATCACACACTGCTCAATGATCACTGATCACACACTGCTCGATTATCACTGATCACACACTACTGATGATCACTGATCACTGATCACACACCCTTTGGCAATCACTGATCACACACTACTGACGATCACTGATCACTGATCACACACTGGTTGACTGCAGTGGATTTAGGGGGATCACTTCAGCTCTGACTACAGACTTAGAGGGGTTAGTGGGCTAGTAATATAATCCATTTTAGTTGCCATGGTGTCAACACATGGAATGTGTGGAGTTTAGATAATTGACGTGTAAATATCTCTTTTAGAAGCCAAATGTTCCCAGGCTGTTACTATGGCAACAATTCATACAAGTATCAGCTCTGGCAAACTTGGACAGACCTGCTGTTGCCATGCTGACCACCACCAGCTGTGCTGACAATGACAAGGGATGGAGCATTCACATGTACACCCACAGGTGACGTAATACACACCTGTTCTGTCATGAATACACACCCACCTGGTCATAAATATATGAACAAGCAATAATTAATGTGAATACAAAGACCAGCAATGAACTTCCTAATGAGGATCCCAGGGGCTTAGCACATCAAAGCTAGGATCCCAGGAGCTTGGCACATCGAAGCTAGGATCCCAGGGGCTTAGCACATCGAAGCTAGGATACTTGATATGAATTGTACACACTTGACTCTGGTGAAGACACCGCCACAGTGCCACTGCATGGAGTGTTCACAATGTACGTACATATATCACTACAACCCCATCACACTACATACGTACATACATCTAACGCGTGCACACGCACACACACACACACACACACAGATACACAATGTTGGAGTCCCACATTGACACTGTTGTACATACAAGTAACCAGGTCTAATATTGGTTCATTGAAGGCTACTGAGCCATCAGTCCACCTTCAACAGGTAGGCCATTACTTACGTAACAAAATAACATTTACTGAATGTCTCAACTGCTAAAACACTAATCATCTAATAGCTTGAACCAGTTCAAATCCATTTGTGGTGAAGATGACCTCAGGTACAAACATAATCATATTTAGGCTTCAGCAATGAGGATGGCGGCATCTAAGGTCCATGGCGGCATTTGGGCTTCATAGTAACTTGGGTACGTTCAAATTCCGTTCGAAATACAGAGATTCAATGCGATTAGTGAGTGCTGTGAGTGGCTACCGAAGAATCGTTGAATACACAAATATTTGAACAGTATTACAGTAAAGTCCAGGAACACACACACACACACACACACACACACACACACACACACACACACACACACACACATACACACACACACACGCACGCACACACACACACACACCATGAATAACAGCTCGAAATCACCAGGCAGAGACGTAATGTTACTGAACGAACAGCTAAAAATTGATAGGACGCTATATTTTCTTGGATCACCTCCGATGAGAGGACACGTGCCGACTGCTGAAGGATTTCTCAATTCATCCTCAGTTTCAAAACAGTCCACACACGCAAACGTCACATATGGCCGCTTAATTCAGAGCAAACACACCAAAATCATAAAAAAGCTTCCATGAACAAAACTTCACGATACGACACACTCGTAAACAGGACCTACCTCGTCTACTGCAGCGTTCTAGGAGAATTTGGACCACATTTCTTCACTCGCCGTCTTATATCAGGACGTATACGGAGCCGGTCTTCGTGCACGGCGACCGTAAAACTACAGACAATTACAAAGACACGTGACCTAAATGGGGAAAGCGTCCGCGATTGATATTCTCGCTCCAGACAAAGACAAACGATCGTACGTACCTGGTGCACCGCCGTCTGCTCAAACTGTACACGTCTTTGACGGTGAGTGTATTCAGAATTAAAATGGTCCACGAATAAGGTAAATGGGGTAACTTCAGGAACGGGATACTTCAGAAATTTGACTACAATTTCAAGATGCTTGCTATTGGAAATACCCAACACGTTTTTCCCAAGTTACCCCATTTTACCTTATACGTGGAGACGTCTTGTATCCTGGAGTGACTGTTGTAGTCATTAGAAATAAGGTTTCCTACGTCTTCCCGTCCCGAAGTTATTCTATATCTGAACTTACTTGTGTAGAACCATGAATGTTTTGGGTAAGGTCGTCACTACTTGCAAGGAATTCTATCAGGAGCTCAACCCAGCCAACCTGACGGGAGCGATAGATGTTATTGTTGTCCGCCAACCAGACGGGACACTGAAAAGTACCCCGTTTCACGTAAGGTTCGGGAAGATGGGAGTCCTGAGACCTGGCGACCTACAGAAGAAGGTATCTACTCTTAAGGACGTAGACTGTGCCACAAGTCAGCCATTTTGTTTAATGTGTTTGTTTTTCTGTCATTGTTTATTTTGAACAGGTGGAGATTGAAATAAACAAAGAAGGCGTACCCCTTTACATGAAATTGGATGAGAGTGGTTCAGCGTTCTTTGTTGAGCAGGTTAATGCATAACTGCCTCAAACGTGCATTCACACACACACACACACACACACACACACACACACACACACACAGAAAGAGAGAGAGAGAGAGAGAGAGAGAGAGAGAGAGAGAGAGAGAGAGAGAGAGAGAGTGAGAGAGAGTGAGAGAGAGAGAGAAAGAGAGAGAGAGAGATTAGGTGATATTCCTCTGTTGTCTTGCTCATCAGGGTGCTCCCACACCTACCATTTCGGAGATGAGACAGTTGTCTTCTCCACAAGACAGTATTGATGAGGGTGATGACACGCCCACCAATTCACCAAAGGAAGTGTTGAGGGATCTGAGAGACAATAACCTGTTCAACAGTGAGTTAAACACAGTCCCTTTTCAAGATGCAGATTGGAGTGGTGGCGTGTACAGAAGTAAATCTGCTCCATTGGAGAAGTTGTCCAAGGAAAGTGAGTTCGTGTTTGAACTGTCAGACAGTGAGGAGAGCAGTCGAGAGACCAAGCCTGGTGAGGAGAGCAGTCGAGAGACCAAGCCTGGTGAGGAGAGCAGTCGAGAGACCAAGCCTGGTGAGGAGAGCAGTCGAGAGACCAAGCCTGGTGAGGAGAGCAGTCGAGAGACCAGAACCAGGACAGATGACCTTGAAGGTTCACTGGAAGGAGTCCAACAATCTCATAAACCAACCAAGGTTGAGAAGGTACTACTTCTGCTGTTGAGGCAGTGTGTTTTAATATCACGGGCATTAACACCAGACCTTGCGTTTACTTGTCTTCATTCATGAATTTGTATCTGTCCACCTCTCCTCCCTCTATGTTCACCTCTCCCCTCTCTCTGTTTCCACCTCCCCCCCCTCTGTTTCCACCTCTCCCCCCTCTGTTTCCACCACTCCTCCCTCTGTTTCCATCTCTCCCCCCTCTATGTCCACCACTCCTACCTCTGTGTCCACCTCTCCCCCTCTGTGTCCACCACTCCTCCCCCTCTGTTTCCTCCTCTCCTCCCTCCATGCAGTTGGCAGGGATGGGAGACATGTCACACAGCCTGCCCAATGACTACCATGCGCTGTCTGATAGTGAATCGTATCACGATTTGAAGGTGTTGGAAGATTCCACTTCCATTCACAGTGATACTGAATTGGAAACGGGATTTTATAGGGTATGTTATGATATGTATTGTACGTGTATCCATCCCATCACCTGTTGGGATTGTCTATCTTCCCCAGACTCCTCTGTCATCCACCAAGCATCAGACGGCTCACGACAGACGGAGACCCCCTCCAAGACCAGATGGCTTCATCAAGAGCATGATGAACCTCTTTAGAAAGAAGAACGCGGCGGAAGACAATGATGGTATTTATCTGGAAGACATAGAGAACGTCCTTCTACCTCCAGAGGAGAGGGTCCAGTACTTCCCTCAGAGGTGGGTCTGTTAGTGTCACATTGCATCCCTTCTCAAAGCCGCCCTTCACTGTAGGTTTACGAGTGACAGCGGAACCAAGGGTACGTCTGTTGTCGGCAGTGATGATGGTGACAGTGGTGTGGGCGGGGATAGGAGTCCGGTGAGTAGGCGTGTCACTTCAGAGCCGTCCAGCCCTCTGAGGGATGCAATCCCTCCAAGCGTACTTTGGCAACAAGACACAGATTCGATGATGTAAGACGTTCTAGTGGCGTGGTGGACTTGGTGTGTGTGTGTAAGGTGTGCTAGTGGTGTGGTGGACTTGGTGTGTGTGTAAGGTGTGCTAGTGGTGTGGTGGACTAAGTGTGTGTGTAAGGTGTGCTAGTGGTGTGGTGGACTTGGTGTGTGTGTGTAAGGTGTGCTAGTGGTGTGGTTGATTTGGTGTGTGTGTAAGGTGTGCTAGTGGTGTGGTGGACTTGGTGTGTGTGTAAGGTGTGCTAGTGGTGTGGTTGATTCAGTGTGTGTGTAAGGTGTGCTAGTGGTATGGTTGATTCAGTGTGTGTGTGTAAGGTGTGCTAGTGGTATGGTTGATTCAGTGTGTGTGTAAGGTGTACCTGTTCTCCAATTACAGTTCAATGTTCAGTAATTTGGAACTGTCCCTCTGTGGTCCTCTGAAGAACAAGATCGAAGAAGGTTAGACTGCTTCTCACATTTCAATGATCTGTTCCACTGTACACTCCTTGTCCTACTGTTCCACTGTACACTCCTTGTACTACTGTTCCACTGTACACTCCTTGTCCTACTGTTCCACTGTACACTCCTTGTCCTACTGTTCCACTCTACACTCCTTGTACTACTGTTCCACTGTACACTCCTTGTCCTACTGTTCCACTGTACACTCCTTGTCCTACTGTTCCACTCTACACTCCTTGTACTACTGTTCCACTGTACACTCCTTGTACTACTGTTCCACTGTACACTCCTTGTTCTACTGTTCCACTGTACACTCCTTGTTCTACTGTTCCACTGTACACTCCTTGTTCTACTGTTCCACTCTACACTCCTTGTTCTACTGTTCCACTCTACACTCCTTGTACTACTGTTCCACTCTACACTCCTTGTTCTACTGTGTTTCCAGGACTCTTCAAAAAGCATCAAATCTCCTTCGATCAATTTGCTAAAAATCCTCAGTTACTTAGCAACCCCAACCTGGTAGTCAAGATGGAGGGGCAGTACCACACATGGAGCGTTGTCGCCCCAATTCTCATGTCCATCCTTGTGTACAACAGACCGCTACCCAAGGTGTGGTGTGGTGTGTGTGTGTGTGTGTGTGTGTGTGTGTGTGTGTGTGTGTGTGTGGTGTGTGTGTGTGTGTGTATGGTGTGTGTGTGTGTATGGTGTGTGTGTGTGTATGGTGTGTGTGTGTGTGTGTGTGTGTGTGTGTGTGTGTGTGTGTGTGGTGTGTGTGTGTGTGTGTATGGTGTGTGTGTGTGTATGGTGTGTGTGTGTGTATGGTGTGTGTGTGTGTTGTGTGTGTGTGTGTGTGTGTGTGTGTGTGTGTGTGTGTGTGTGTGTGTGTGTGTGTGTGTGTGCATGGATGTTTGTGTACATGCATGTACAGACAATGACAATGGTATTGATGCCCTGTCACATCCAAGCATTCTTCCCCTCCTGCTCTTAGTAGACATGTTCGGTCTGGTATTGTATACAGTGTTTTATGTAGAAATTATACTATTTATATGCCTGTGGTATTGCAATGTAGGCCACTGTGAACAGGCTATTAGAGGACCAGTCTAAGAAGTGCTTGGCATCAGAACGAGGGAGACTGAGTTACTGGTTCAGTTGGGGCAGGAGGGGAGAGTCGGTGACCTCCAGTGCTGAGGAGGTTGGTACTGTGTGTACTGTGTGTACTGTATATACTGTATGTACTGAGTGTACTGTATGTACTGTATGTACTGTGTGTACTACGTGTACTGTGTGTACTGTGTGCACTGTATGTACTGTGTGTACTGCGTGTACTGTGTGTACTGTATGTACTGTGTGTACTGTATGTACTGTGTGTACTGTATGTACGTACTGTGTGTACTGTGTGTACTGTGTGTACTGTGTGTACTACGTGTACTGTGTGTACTGTGTGCACTGTATGTACTGTGTGTACTGCGTGTACTGTGTGTACTGTATGTACTGTGTGTACTGTATGTACTGTGTGTACTGTATGTACGTACTGTGTGTACTGTGTGTACTGTGTGTACTGTGTGTACTACGTGTACTGTGTGTACTGTGTGCACTGTATGTACTGTGTGTACTGCGTGTACTGTGTGTACTGTATGTACTGTGTGTACTGTATGTACTGTGTGTACTGTATGTACGTACTGTGTGTACTGTGTGTACTGTGTGTACTGTATGTACTGTGTATACTGTGTGTACTGTGTACTGTATGTACTGTATGTACTGTGTGTACTGTGTGTACTGTGTGTACTGTATGTACTGTGTGTACTGCGTGTACTGTGTGTACTGTATGTACTGTGTGTACTGTATGTACTGTGTGTACTGTATGTACGTACTGTGTGTACTGTGTGTACTGTGTACTGTATGTACTGTGTGTACTACGTGTACTGTGTGTACTGTGTGCACTGTATGTACTGTGTGTACTGCGTGTACTGTGTGTACTGTATGTACTGTGTGTACTGTATGTACGTACTGTGTATACTGTGTGTACTGTGTACTGTATGTACTGTGTGTACTACGTGTACTGTGTGTACTGTGTGCACTGTATGTACTGTGTGTACTGCGTGTACTGTGTGTACTGTATGTACTGTGTGTACTGTATGTACTGTGTGTACTGTATGTACGTACTGTGTGTACTGTGTGTACTGTGTACTGTATGTACTGTATGTACTGTATATACTGTATGTACTGTGTGTACTGTATGTATGTTTCTTTTGGCTGGCACTGTATATGTATATACCTGTACTGCATAATATAATATGGTTCCTTACCATACACAGCTGCAAACTACTGTTCTTGTGTTTGTATGTAGACAACACCTGTAGCAACTCCGACTTCTGTGACCACTCCCACATCTCTCACTCGTGAGTTGCACTGTCTCTCCAGTGATGAGGGGGAGGAACAGGAGGAGACCAAGGCTAAGAAGTTACCACGGCAACAGTCCCACAAGCGTAAACACAAGAAGTCATTGTATCTTTCTTCGGACCAGCTAGTGAGTTATGTTGTGGTCATGTGATAGTCACATGGGTTTAGTCTATGATGATAAATATTGTGTGATGGATACCCTCTTGACTGTTGGCTGGTTCACCTTTGAAGGAGAAGCTCAATCTGAAGGAGGGAGTGAATGAAGCTGTCTTCTCAGTCACAACACGATTCCAAGGGACATCGCAGGCTGAGTGTAGCATATTCCTGTGGAACCACAAGGACAAGATTGTGGTCAGCGATATTGATGGGACAATTACAAGGTGTGTGTGTGTGTGTGTGTGTGTGTGTGTGTGTGTGTGTGTGTGTACATGTGTGTGTGCGTGCTTGTGTGTGCGTTTGTGTTTGTGTGTGTGTGTGTGTGTGTGTGTGTGTGTGTGTGTGTGTGTGTTTGTTGTATCCCTGTGTACTGTGTTACTAGTAGTCTGTATTATAATGTATGAGCTATGGGTCGGTGCTGATTATGAATTGCCCCATCTCCAGGTCTGACGTAGCTGGTCAGATCCTCCCGATGTTGGGGAGAGATTGGACACAAGCTGGTGTGGTGAGTTAGCCACAGATGTGTGGTATGTCAGTAGTAGTAATCAGTGTACAACTACATTTGCACAGTATAACATTATGCTGTACATATCTGTGTACTGATTCATGCTACTCGCATGCAGTGTGTTCATGTACACACACTTACAGCCATACTGACTACCACTGTACTCACAGTGCGTATTAATTTGTGCACATGCCTCAAGGTTGACCTTTTCAATGGAGTGGCCAGGAATGGATACAAGTTTGTTTATCTTTCTGCTCGACCAATTGGATATGCTGGCCCGACTAGGAGCTATTTGAAGTGGATCAGACAGGGTAACCAGTCATTACCGGATGGACCCCTACTTGTAGCTCCTCTGTCAGTGTTGAAGGCTTTCACAAAGTGTGTTTTCTACATCTCTGTCTCTCTTTCTCTGTGTGTGTGTGTGTGTGTGTGTGTGTGTGTGTGTGTGTGTGTGTGCGTATGTGCATGCATACATGTCTGTCTGTCTGTCTGTGTGTGTGTGTGTGTGTGTGTGTGTGTGCGTATGTGCATGCATACATGTCTGTCTGTCTGTCTGTGTGTGTGTGTGTGTGTGTGTGTGTGTCAGCCTTATCACTCACTGTCCTCTCCCCACCTTATGTGATGTGATTATGATCCTTATCACTTCATCACTAAAGAGAAGTTATTGAAAGAAAGCCCGAAGAATTCAAGATAGCCTGCTTGAAAGAGCTACAAAGGCTATTTCCCAAGAACGAGAACCCTTTCTACGCTGGGTTCGGTAACAAGGTCACTGTGAGTGTTGTTAAGGAGTGTTGTTGTCATGGTGATGGTGCAGCATGGACTCCGTGTTGGTCCCTCCCACAGGACGAGATTAGCTACAGAGCAGTGGACATCCCCACCACACGAATGTACTCCATCAACCACAGAGGGGAATTGAAGAACTCCTTCAACCTGGTTTTCAAGTCATCGTGAGTCGTGTGTGTTTGTCCTTGTGATAACTATTAGTTTGTGTTCATCGATCTCTCTAGGTGTGTGTGTGTGTGTGCGTGCGTGCGTGTGTGTGTGTGTGCGTGTAGACATTATTTTACCAATCCTTGTGTGGGGGGGGGGGGCTGCATTGGTAATGAACCTCTCTATGACTGTCGAGTGTTACACCTTCGTGTGGTCCATCACAGATACAGGAAGATTGGGGACTACATCGATCATGTGTTCCCCCCCTGTGATGCCAGCGAGCATATGGATGGGGGCGTGGCAGAAGAAGAGTTCAGCTCATTCAATTACTGGAGACAGCCAGTGATGACCTTTGAACTTCCTGAAGATATTGTCTGAACTTGCTTTAGTACAATTTGAATTTGTGTTTGTCAGCTGTACTCCAGTGGATGGTGGAATATATGTATCATATTTATAGCTTTATTAGTTGAGTTGAAATGAATCCAGTCTAGTTTTAATCACACAGTAATAGCGTTACCATGAAATATAAATAATAAACAATATTACATATATATACGTTACATCACACACTGTGTGTAATATTAACGTGATAAACAACAACGTACATATGAAAATATTATTTGGTATATGAAAATAGACAATTTCAAATTGAGAATAAAATTAACGCCATATTGTATTGCATCAGTGTTGTTTTATGACATCTCTTCAGACGATGTCAATGTTGATTGAATACGGACCAAGGGTACAAACATTTCACACGACTTTCATCTTCTCCTGCCAGTCATCATTGACCTAGGTATGTGCATGTAGTCACATGACCATCATGTGCAGTACATGTCATGTGACTGTCACATGTTCCACCCCTTACCTTTCTTTAGCCATTTTCATCGTCTGTTTCATAAGTTTAGTTTGTACTGAGGACAAAATACCACAGTATTAACTGCATGTACTGTATGTACTGTGTGAACTGTGTGAACTGTGTGTACTGTGTGAACTGTGTGTACTG
This sequence comes from Chondrilla cf. caribensis, assembly GCA_964020155.1. NCBI lineage: Eukaryota > Metazoa > Porifera > Demospongiae > Chondrillida > Chondrillidae > Chondrilla > Chondrilla cf. caribensis. The sequence continues at coordinate 161,321 of OZ026561.1, forward strand.
TGTGAACTGTGTGTACTGTGTGTACTGTATGTACTGTATGAATTGTGTGTACTGTGTGTACTGATTGAACTGTGTGTACTGTATGTATTGTATGTACTGTATGTACTGTATGTACTGCGTGTAATGTGTGTACTGTATGTACTGTGTGGACTGTGTGTGCTGTGTGTACTGTACTTTCAACATGTGGGTAGATTTATAGAGGTTCACTCAGTACAGTCTACAGTGATGGGGAGATCTCAACATGTGGGTGGATTATAGAGGTTCACTTGGTACAGTCTACAATGATAGGTTCACTAGTATAAAGTTGTATAAAAATTTAATTTTCAAGCATACCAGGTTTGCTTGCCATTGAGTTATTCCACGATGACACGCCTCCTTTTGAACTGCCCCACCCCCCTCTCCTCCTTCTTGATGGATCTGGTCTATTGACAAAACCCACTACCTGAGCCTTCCTCACTAGATGAACAGAGGAAGTTGAAGTCATGGCTCACAACAACGCACAACACCACACATCCAACAACATCGAAGGGGGATTCACAGACAAAGTCAATACCTGGTTCTTGAGTGGCTTTCATTTTGGACTTTATGGAAGCTGAGAGGTTTTTTAATCTTGATTCCCGTTCCCGGTCCTTTTCCTACAAAATGGGTTTGGAACCTCCCTCTGATAAGTGGTCAAAATAGCCAAGTACGGCCACCAACCATATACAGCTCCCTCCATGTTTGGTTCTTTGCAGGAACTGCTTCTCTGAAGTCTTTCCTGCAAATCTTGTGCCACAATTCATCATCATCATCCACAAAGTGCTGGGTGCAGAGATATACAAACAGTATACAAGTAATATACAAGATACCAGTAATAGGTATACATTATAGTATACAAGTAGTGGGCATATAGTATACAAGTAGTGGGCATATAGTATACAAGTAGTGGGCATATGGTATACAAGTAGTGGGCATATGGTATACAAGTAGTGGGCATATGGTATACAAGTAGTGGGCATATGGTATACAAGTAGTGGGCATATAGTATACAAGTGAGATACTGTAACAAGCAGGTCTGTGTTGACAAGCACACCGGGTTGAAATGCTCCAGTCTCTTCAACTGCTGAGGAGAGCAGCGTTCCAGGACTGGTCTCAACAGGTCCACGGGGATAGGACCCACCTCCTCGATGGCATCGATATGCTCGATCAAGACCTCAATGCACAAACTGAACAGCTTTGGGACACCTGATACGCAGGTCACATGACTGTCACACGATATTGAACCACAACATCACTACAAACACAATCCACTTACTGACTGGACCTGTGGTAGCCCTACCGGAGTAGACCTGTGTTCGCTTCTTCTTTGGAATAACATTTGAAGAAGAACTACTAGGAAGTGTGGCTACAAGTGGAGGTTTACGTGGTTGATAACATGGGAAGACCCATGTGTAGGTAGAACATATTGATACAAACACAGACACACCTGAGTACACATACAAAAGTATGGATACTCATGCATGTACACACACCATATAGAGAGAGAGCGAGAGAGCGAGAGAGCGAGAGAGAGAGAGAGAGAGAGAGAGAGAGAGAGAGAGAGAGAACACACCTTTTCTTTTTTTCTGGTCATTCTCTGGCTCATAAAATGAACTATAATTAGATGCACTAACTTCATCTACTTCTAAACTTGCTGGATCAAGTTTGGAGGGTAGTTGTGGCAAGGGTGCTAGCAATTGCTCATTGTCGTTCTCAATTTGGGAAGTGGACAGAGTTGGCTTCGAAGGGCTACTATGTGTTGCTATGGTAACCGATGGTCTACACTGTGCCAGTCTCCTTTGAACTCTGGCATGTCCCCCCCCACTTGAGAATCGCTTGTTCTCTGCAGACAGGAATGTTGGCTCTGGAGAAGATTGGATTTTCCGTCGCTTTGGCTGGGCATGGTCTGAATCCGAGCCCTCGCCTGCTACACCTTCATCCCCCATGGGCTCTACCACCGCGGGAACTTGGTGCAGTGTCGTAGCCTCCTGCGGCAATAATGCCTTCCACTTTTGAACAATCTCCTTTGCCTTGGATCCGACAGAGCCATGGGTCTTCTCCAGCTTGTGGACCACCTTCCCTGCTTTGGTTTCCTACAGCACATGTGAAAAATATCACACACACATGTATAAATGCATGCACACGTACACACACATACGTACACATGTACATACACATGCACACACACAAACACATGCTTATGCACACACACACACACACATGTACGTACGCGCACACACACACACACACACACACACACACACACCGACACACACACACACACACCGACACACACACACACACACACACACACACACACACACACACACACACACACACACACATGCACACACACACACACATTCGTGAGTTCCAAACACCCCTCTCCACTACCGGTATGACCTACCTTCAATAGTTCCAAGGTCATGTCGATATTCTTCAGTTTCTTCAGTATCCGAAGTACTCTGTCCTGAATATAGGAACACACAATACGTACAACACTATCCGAATAGCCGATTCGTCAGTGAATCAATGCAGAGTATCACAACATAGAACAAACGCCGGGCGTTACGAGTCGGTTCGCCATTTCTGGTCCCACGAGTCATTCTCAACTGGTAGGACAACACTACACGTTACATACAAAACACACGCGTACGCTGGTGGCAGGACAGAAGCACATACCTCATCCTTCTCCCTCGTGTAATGGGTTAACTTTTCCAATAGTTTAACGACTTGTTGGACGTCCATTTTACGCACTTCAAACTATGCTTCAAAGCAATAAAAATAAATGACGTCATCACCACCACCGTCGCCAGCCGCTAGCGACCGCATTGCACGGGACCGGATGACGCTATTCGGAGCAAATCGAAGCCCACCCTAGGTCGCCCTGTGATTTCCTGGACTTGTATACTACTATGACAAGACGTTGAAACAGAAGTTCATTGCACAAGAAATAAGTTCTTAAAACCACTCAAAGTACACTAACAGTACCTAAAAATAACTAAATACAGACCAGTGAATCTGAAAAATATGTCCAACACAAACACTCCATTGTGTTGGATTCTATAAGATATGATTACAGGGTTATGGACATTGCTTTGGTTTAGAAGTAATCAGTGAAATAATAATACAATAATTAAATCTTTCATGAATTTTGTTGAGAAGAATGATTATAAGCAAAATGAAATAATAATCTGGAATTTCACTCATATCCTGTAGAAGGGCAGGACAACAAGATCATAACGTGGAACATGAATGAAGATTGTGGCAAATACCACAGACACACAAGCACATGCATTCACACACATGCACACGCACGCACAAACACACGCACGCACACACACAGACACACACACACACCTCTGAGAGCACAACCATGGCTGGTGACCCTGCGATCCCTTTCCAGGGTGATATTACAGTACACCTGATTATTGGAGAAATCAAGCTCCGGCACTCGACCCTTGGGGTTCACGGTCACTACCAATCGATAGTTCCCCAGGGGAACATTCGTCACATCAATCCACTGGCAAGGAGTGTTGGAGGAGTAGAGATCCCCGCACCCAACAGAGATCCCCTGGTCATCAAGCCCCTGACACCTGTACCTCTGACTGCCCCTGGGAGCAAAGCAGAACGAATCTGCCAGGCAGTAACTGGCCTTCAGACCTTCAGCTGCCAGGGTACCATCCAGGTTACGCAGGTCGTAGATAGCAAATTCATCAAAAGCATGATAGTGATCATGACATTCGTGAAATTCCCATTGGTTTGAAGGAGCATAAGATCGGAAATCAATCATACCACGATTGTTTGAAAGGACGTTGAACGTGAGCAATCTTCTTCTTGAGTCAAACTTTCCCTCATCATACAGAGTCTGAGCATCAGAAGCAAGGCAGCTCTCGTTCAATTCACACTTTAACTCGGACAAAGCACGAGTCTGTAGATAAGGCCATCTAAAGGAGTCCATCAGCCATCTCACATCTGGCACTAGGTCAGGCAGTGCTGAAGGGAAACAAGTGTAGTCACATGAATGTCATGTGATCCTCAATAATGTGTAAGTCATGTGATTACTACGCATACAGATCATGTAATAATCACGACATACCTCTACCGCAGTCGATAACGGCTTCTCCTCCAGGGCACGAATCCACTGACATGAATGTCATGCTACACTCCTCCAAGAAGAGCTCATCTCCATCACATTCAAAACGTCCAACAAACCTTCAAAAATGTAAAATAGCAAAGTGTTCCAATCTTGCAATTGCTACGTGATTTTAGTGCATTATTTGAGGTTTCATGACAGAATGACTGAACAAGCCCATTACTTTATAGCTCTGGTGCAAAATACAGCAATTTAGGTTAATAAGTAGTCTCATTTGACTTCGGAGTCCTTTGTCCCAAGACTAATACGCTGGGACGCAGTGGAATTCAATGTATCCTATTATGTCATCTGGAAAATATTCCATGTGGATACCTTGTCCCATTGTTGTAAGAGGTGGAGACCCTCCTCACCCCTTCCCCAAACCGCGATGAAAGGTCTCGACAGATAACATTCACTTCAGAGCGGTTGAACATCTCAAAGCACACCAGTCCCCATAGCCCACCCACGTTGACCTCCAGGAAATTATTCCGGTCTTCATGAAATCGAGCCTGAGGGAGAAGAGTGCGGTCGAACAGCAAACACAAGACAACAAACAAAAATGAACAAGAGAATGAACAACATCATCAAATACAACAGTTTTAGGAAGAGTTGTGTTGACATCGTGACAACAATGAACCATATCAGTCCATAGACATTCCATTATAATGTTTGACAAACATTCTGGAGTTGTCATGGAAACAGGATCACCCCACTACTGGACTAGAGTAATGAAGGTATTCACACATCGCAATAGGAGCACATTGTGGGATGCTTATGGTGGTGGGATATTGCCATGAAGCACTCTAAGGATGTCACCCAATCCATATCTGATAACTAGTGAACCAACCCATGTGTGTGCGCCCACACCCACACACACACACACACACAACACACACACACACACACACACAGGACTCACAACTTCCTGGCATCTCTCCAAGGGACGGTTGCACTCAATCCCTACGTCATTGGCATGTTGACTTCGCAGCTCTGGTCGAGACAGACTGCAATTCTCATGGGTGGACTCGTTACCTCGGCAATTTATCTTTGGTACATTAGCTGGTCCAATACCGAATCCAAAGTAGCTGTCGTGATGGTATCGCTTCACAGTCCCGTAACCAAGGGAACGACAGATTACATTCCCCTCTGGAAGGAAAAATGTGGCATCCTCAACACTTCCCCACTGGTTGTCCCGGAAGACCTCCACGCATCCCTCACTGGGAACTGGACCACCCCTCAGTCGAATACGGGTCTAGAAATAGTAAAAAAGGTCAAATCTGGAGTTAACTACTGGAAGCCTGTCAGTGAGCTAAGAAAGGTGAATCCATAGAAACAATGAAGAACACAACAACATGGCTTCTGATAACATGCGCATAGCTGTGTGATGTAGTCTCTGGCTGGTAGAGGATGAAAATCAATGTCCCATTACACAATTAAACTGATCCGTCCCTCCCCCAGCCCCGCCCACTAACTCCTCAATTGCAACAAATCTTGTTAGCCTACATTCATCCACAACTGTGCAGTGTGATGGGTTGGGGTGTGGCTAACCTGAGCCTCTTCAGAGCATCCATTGTGCTTTTCCTTGTATCCACAGGCCACTCCGGCGGCCATCTTGTCTGGGTTAGTACTCACCCCCCATCCGTAGTGAAGGCATTGCCCAAGGTTGTGTTCCAAGCCAGTACAGTCCAAGTTACGCATGGTTGCCATGGTGATATTGTTCTGGAACTGCAATCCGCCACAGGTGGAGTCAACGGAGGGATCACACCCAAGAAGATCCTCGGCTGTCGGGTATCCAAACTCTCCAGGATAGCCCAGCTGACCACAAGCAACTCTCACATCACTGTCATCCCATCCCTCGGCTGAAACAAAAAACCAGTCGTCCTCTGCGGGGAGAAACACCTGGACGAAACCGCGCACGGCGACCACATCCTCGCAGTCAGATGCGTCAGTGGAAATTCGAGGTTCTCGTCGGACGGGACAGCTGTTGCACGAGCCAGTAGCCTCCACGGGACAGTACAAGCGAATGTTGGCTTCCCTCTTCCTCGCTACGGGCCTGTCACACTCCACGCCGACGTCCTCGTAGTGCTTGCAGTCGTGGTCGCCGAACGCGCTCCGGTTACAGACGAATATGTTCTCCTCCTGTCCTCTACAGTCCAGTTCGTCCACCCAGATTGGAGAATCGCGCGGCATCCTCCCCAATCGGCCGCAGCAATGACATCTTCTCGCCCTGGGATATCCCAACATCCTGCATATGATATCGGCCGTGTCTTTAGTCACCAAATCATCACAAACGGAGCCCCACGAGCCGTTGTACAATACCTCCACGATACCCTCATCTACAGTCTGACCTCCAGTAAGACGCAACATTAGTCCGTCTTCCCCGACCCATTCGCTACCTCTTCTGGGGACAGCAACGAAACAGGGAAGGAGAAAGCAACAAGTGAAAACGAGTGTGGCGATCGTTGGACTCCCCATCTCGCGCCAGACACCGTGGAGGTTCAGTCTCGCGTAACCATACGAGCCCTACTCTTATATAGTCACGTGCCTTTGACGCGGGATAAACACGCTGTACCACGCACCTTCTAGCGAGTTTGCCAGTGTGAACTATTCCAACTTAACGGCCATCTCATACAACACTCAATTCGTTTATGTATCATGATTATAAATGAATCACATAATAATGTAGAGTGCTAATATCCTGATAACAATCACTTGCATATGGCTTGTGTGCATACACCACTTGAAGTGTTACAAAGGTTAGCTAGAGTAGACGAACCTACCAGTATCAACAAAATTAATGGTTGTGTGGCATGTGGAAAGTACATTTCCAATTTTATACACAAACTAATACAAAGAATCACAAACTGTCATCAAACTTGAAGTCTCAAAGGTTACCATAGCCTGTGGAAGTAGGACATGAAGAGATCACACAGAGTACTGACAACGCACAAACTGTGAAACAGTAATTATAAGATGAAGCACACCGAGGAAATGATTTATGTAAGGCAGAACTCCTGAATTTAGTTATTACTGCTTTCAGAAGGTGGTCAGTCTGTAGGAAGGTGGTCAAGTCTGTAAGAAGGTGGTCAGTCTGTAAGAAGGTGGTCAAGTCTGTAAGGAGGTGGTCAGTCTGTAAGAAGGTGGTCAAGTCTGTAGGAAGGTGGTCAAGTCTGTAAGAAGGTGGTCAGTCTGTAAGAAGGTGGTCAGTCTGTAAGAAGGTGGTCAAGTCTGTAAGAAGGTGGTCAAGTCTGTAAGAAGGTGGTCAAGTCTGTAAGAAGGTGGTCAAGTCTATAAGAAGGTGGTCAAGTCTGTAAGCAGGTGGTCAAGTCTGTAAGAAGGTGGTCAAGTCTGTAAGCAGGTGGTCAAACAGCCAACGTAGCTCAAACCGATCAAACCCTATACACCAAAAGCAGGAAGCCCCTTCGATGTGTTGACCACAAGGGATCACAGTGCATGAGAGATGTGCAAAACAGCCACACTCACACACACAACCCGATTGGGTTCACTCACCTCTAATCACACACTTGTGGAGCTCTATGGTGTAATACGGGGCCTTAGCAATGGTGATGTTACATTGAGCTTGGTTGTTCTCAAAGTCAAGCTCGGGGACAAAGTTGTCAGGGTTCAGAGTGATCAGGAGGTTGTAGTTCCCTGGGGGTGTTGTGGTGACATCAATCCAATTACAATCTGTTTGAAAGTCGTATTCGTCCCCACAGCCTATGGAAATACCCTGACTGATGGAACAAGCATACTTTCTTCCTCCCTTCAAGCAAATGCTGTCCTCTAAACAGAAGCTTGCTTTGAGCCCTTCAGCAGCATGAGACCCGTTGGGATGTGTCAGCTCGTAGTAAGCAAATACTTCAAATGAGTGGTAATGTTGGTGACATTTGTGCCATTCCCAAGTTGAAGGGCTGGAGTAGGGCAGGAAATCCCTGGTGCCCCAGTTGTATGACAGCAGTGTGAATCTTAGCAATTCTCGTATGTTGTACTCTCCCTTTTTGTATGCTGCAATGCCATCTTGCGCAATGCATTCCTCTTCCACTTCACAGTCGAGGAGATACACAGGCACGCTGTAAAGAAAGGGGTACACCTTAAGGGATTTTTCCAGCGCAGGAAGGTCAGCGACCAAGTCAGGAAGTACTGAAGAAACAAGCATAACATGTGACAGTCATGTGATCATAAATCACGAAGAGGTTGGACTTACAATTTGTACAATGGATTATTGCCTCTCCATTGGGGCAAGATCTGACTTTCATAAAAATCCAACGACATTCTTCCATTTTAGTTTCTGGTCCCTCACAATCAAACCTCCCAGCAAACCTACACCATCAACCAGCATTACATTCAGTGTGAGTATGTATGTACTACATTGCGTGTGCGCGCGCGTGTGTGTGTGTGTGGTGTGTGTGTGTGGTGTGGTGTGTGTGTGTGTGTGTGTGCGTGCGTGTGTGTGGTGCGGTGTGTGTGTGTGTGTGTTGTGTGTGTGTGTGTGTGTGTGTGTGTGTGTGTGTGTGTGTGTGTGTGTGTGTGTGTGTGTGTGTGTGTGTGTGTGTGTGTGTGTGTGTGTGTGTGTGTGTGTGTGTGTGTGGTGTGGTGTGCGTATGTGTGTGTGTTTGTGTGTACAGTGTGTGTATGTGTATTTGATTCACAGATCACAACAAAACATCTTCATCCCTACCTTGTAGTTGAGTTGTAAAATGTTGCAGAGCCCTTACTAACACCTAAGGCAAACCTTGATGAAAGATCTCGACAAATGATATTCGCTATGGTCAGGTTGAACATCTCGTAACAAACCAGACCCCACTTCCCTTTAACTTTGATTTCCAAATATTGGTCAGGGTAGAATCGATCAGTTGTTATATGGTCGACCAGCTGTGCCTGAAGGGAAGAAGAAATTAACAGATGGATCAGGTGGTCCTAGTGGATCGGGTGGTCCTATTGGATCGGGTGGTCCTAGTGGATCGGGTGGTCCTAGTGGATCAGGTGGTCCTAGTGGATCGGGTGGTCCTAGTGGATCGGGTGGTCCTAGTGGATCAGGTGGTCCTAGTGGATCGGGTGGTCCTAGTGGATCGGGTGGTCCTAGGGATGGACCATGTACAGTTTGATGGACATCATATTATTATTATTACAATGCAAAGTTTACCTTCTGTGCTAATCCTTTACAGCTGCCAGGTTGTGGAGTGTGACAGGCTACTCCAATGTCATTCTCATGTCGTCCGCAGGTATAGGATGTATCCCCCCATCTGCTCCTTATGCAGTCATCAACACAAACTTCATTTCCCCTGCAGTCGATGAACTCCAACCATGCTTTGTTAAACCCATATCCGATATGGGACGAGGGGAGAATATAGTCTGCTGTGCCGTATCCTAAAGATCTACAGATGACATTGCCCTCGGCAATACTGAATTGTTTTCTATCTACAGAGCAAATAGTACCCCATTCGTTGTCATGGAGTACTTCCACTCTACCTTTGGATGGGATGGGACCACTTTTAATCCGAACAGGACTCTGCAATGGATGAAGTGAAGACATTATCTGGTTCGAATCAGCATGCAGGTATACACGCAACAAATATCCCACATCCAAACACACCCTACCCCCCACACACCACACACACACACACACACACACACACACACACACACACACACACGCACACGCACACACGCACGCACGCACGCACATACTCACAGCACAGGGCACTGGACATCCATTATTCCTCTTAGCATACCCACAAGCTGCAGTAGCAACGATACCGCCCGGATTGGGACACACGTCCAACCCACAATGGCTACATTTGCCGAGGTAATTCTCAACACCGCTGCACGCCACGTTCCTCATAGTCGCTGTTCTAACTTTGGACATGAAGTTATCACCAACACATTGTCTTGTACGGTTTGAAAACGGGTTACAACCTAGGAGACTTCGGTAATCTGGCGCTTCAAAGGAGTCAGGATATCCGAGCTGGCCACACAGCACAGACGAGTCAGTATCGTCCCATCCTAGAGAAGACACGAACACCCAGTCGCGGCGTTCTTCGAGATACACCTGTACAAACCCTTGGACGGCAATCACATCTGTGCAGTTATCATCCCTGACAAACTTGGGTTCTGTCTGGAGAGGGCAATTGTTACAAAGAGCTTTTCTCCGAAGTTTTCCTGGACAGTAAAGACGAACTTGCAATTCTCTTCGTAAATTACTGCTGCTATGACAGTTCGAACTATTCGAATGGGCCTGGGTACAGAAGCAAACGAGCAGCAAGAATACTAGAAGACTTGATTCCATGTTGAGATGTTCTTGCAGCGCTAAATCCAAACAAAGGTCCTTTGTTTGCTAGGGTCACAGCTGATTAAACCCATACGTACTGAAGTACGGTGCGCTAACTCAATAAATGAGATTACTTGGTCTAGCAGGCCAGACTATCGTTGCATTGCATGACGGGAGTGATCAAAAGGCCGACATTTTTATCGTTACCTTGGCAACATAATAAAAATGGAGGGCTGAAGCATGACTAACTGCGGAGCCTTAGGTTAAGCCACTGTCTACGCTGAGGTTTGATGATGGCAGCAAAGACCTTTAGCAAACCAACGCCACAGTATTCCACAGCAGTTTATAGGAATTGTAACCAAGTAGCTCAAGAAGATATCTGGAAAGAACGGGTTAAAAAGGAGAAAACGGCCGCCCGAACTTGGTAGGTTGTAACATGACCGTGGGCAGTGAAGGAGTTCTGGTATGCCTAGTATTAATAATGTTTTTGCATCGTGTACGGATCTGAGAAAAGCTATGTTAACTGTTAAAGAATATACATATTATGGGATATGGGATATGTGTATCATGCAATAATTTGTAGATTCAACCACATATTCTGTTGGCATACTCATATGACATGCAGAGCTTTACATTATGTAGGGATGATCGTTATGGATATATGGCCATGTATGACTCCAGAGGTCAACCAAAGGTTAAAAAGAAGTTGCCGGAAAAAGTTAGCTATTTTGGTTCCGAGGTGCCCAAGGCCACCAGCTCACATTATGGCAATAGTCTCAAGTCTCCCAGCGGTGTGAGCATTCGTCAGCTGGAGCTGTTGATGTCCAACCACAAGAAGAAGAGTGATGTTACTGTACTACCAGTCGACTAACACTCAAGCCAATCACAACACACACGTGTATGTATATTCACATTATTTATACAGAATGAATGAACCGAACAGACATACATTTCTTGTTCATCAATCCTTGTGTGTTGGACAGAGTAAGCTATTTTTGACAGATCTACATGGTACTGATGTTGATTTTATAACCATTTAATTTGTACTATTTACTCAAATGCGCACATGTGTAATCTCCTGGAATTATCATTACTCCAATTATCTCAATCTCTAACATTTCTAAAAGAAATTAATTCTGGGACTACCCCCCCCCCCCCCATAAACACCAATAGGTATATTTCCTAGAAATTATTTACAGGACTAAAATGCTCTACACGACAATTAGTCACTGAATACAGGTATGCTTCCATTTGGTGTGTCTACTAAAGACTACATTTAATGTAAATTGCAATCCTGGGGTACATTTTTAGTGAATTGGGCTCTACCATGTTACACATACCATTGAAGGGAAATGCTCCGGTAAACACCCGGGGGCTTGGGGTGATATATCCCTGGTTAGTGCATACCTGTTGACTAATTATGTTAATTATCTTCATTTCAACATCTAGTGTAGTCACGGTAAGTGTATACCTGTTGTATTTCACAGGTTACAACTCATATCAGATAACACTTGATTTGATGGAATTTGCAATAACATTGAATTTCAAGATAAAATAAATAATATATGTTGGTATGTACACAATTGAAGAGAAAAAAATGGATCATTCATTTACAGTTTGTTTTGTCCGGTATGTCTGATTGTGAGATGGATCTTCAGTGTTGAAGCGATACCCGCTGTTCAGGTCCTTTTCAATCTGCCTCAAATTGTGGATGGCATCAGTGAACTCTGGGTCCAGCTCAATGGCCCTCAGCAGGTCTTCTCTTGCCAGCTGATACCGCCCTGTGGGGTATTGCACATCCTGACATGTTCAATACTGTACATACTATCCACAGCACAAATACATGTCACAATGTATGGATTTATACATAAGACATACACCTCCCATAAAACAGTAGTCTAGTGTAGCCACACTATTACCATGTAGATTAATTATAGTTGATTGTAGTTAACGACCAGCATTTGTAATGACGCGCCCACTGCTGTTACACAGGTAACTGAGCACACGTGGTTTGTCGTAGTTAATGTCCAGTGCTCGTAATGATTTCGTGCACTGGCAGTACACAGGTTACTGAGCATGCGCAGTTCATTGCCTCGTGCTCGCAGATTGATAACACTGCCTAGCTATTTTTAATTTTTTTTTTCTCCGTCATCTTGTGATGACATGAAATGGTTACCGCCTGTCCCCCCCAGATTTAATAACCCAATGACGCCCTAGACATGAGGTCAGAGGTCAGGGGTCGCAACCCTTCAGATGAGTATCCTATAACATAACCATGGTGGGGAATGCTTGCTTCCCTTACGCCAATTAAGGAGACATTCTCGATATCATGAAGAATACTCTCCAGCAGCAAGTATTAGATAACATTAGGGATTTAGTTGAGGCAACGGGTTAGAAAGAGAAGTTTAGGAGTAATACTACAAGCTGATTAGTTATAGTGAGATAATAGGATGCCCCCCTTCTTATTCAAGGAATGTAGAATGCAACAGTCATTAATTCATTTCCAAGCTGGTTTATACGTACGTGTACTTGTAACTATCTCATATGCAGCTGTGACAAACTATACCGGAATTCTCATCCATACATCCCACAGAGATCATTCGCAGCAGATAGTACGTACCAACATATTTCATCCGAGTACATGAGGTATCCATAAACTGCCAGAGGTGGTTACATGGTAAAAATGGAGACATGAACAAAGGTTCAGAGACCAGGCTGATGTCTGTCACCCACGGTTACTACCACTCCCTGCCAAATATCAATAGCAAACAACAATCTAGTCCCAAATACTATTGTATCTATTAATTTTTATCTTCCAGGAAGAAAGTATTGTGCAATGAAAAATGGAGGACTAGTGAGTCCATCTACGGTGAACTAGTTTGTAGCCATCGCAAATAACAAATTTCCCACCTAGTCTATAATGAACTTGTCCTCTATTGTAGTAAGCAACAGCAAATTCCCCATCCAAGTGAATGGACTCCGTGTAGTCGTCAATAGCGTTTCCAAAGTCCACTCTAAGGTAGCGAATGTGGCCGCGTTCGTTGTAGGCTTGGGCCAACTCCTTTCTGTACCCTGACTCTAGCACGGCGTCTTTATTCCGAATAAATTCAGTAAACGAATCGAAGGCATCATCATTTCTTCCTGACTGCATCATTTCTTTGGCCCTGTGATAAAGGCGCATGATATTCGGGTGGGTTTGATCGTCGGCCATTTTGAATGAGCCGAACCTAAATATAGACGTCGGTCTATGACGTAAGGAAAATGTCGTCTTTCGAGTGAGTGTCGTATACCTACCAGTTGTTGGAAGCCATCAAATCCAGCCCACAAGCGGTCCCTTCATTGCATTCCAGAATTCTATGGATAGTAATCAACGTGGGGGTATGTTATAAACATGAATGTTAAACTAACAGCCGAATTCCATTGAAGGGGTGTTTGTATTGTCACTTGTCAGACGCTAAATCAGTCCTCAGAGTCTGTTTTGTCATTATATATAGGCGGCGAAGAGCGGCCCGGGTTATAATTCCCTACGGGGTTGACTCAGCAGTACTCTAGACTGTCACGCCATAATAATAAATTCGCCGTTTTCAATTATACATACGAGTGGTCGAAAACACGCAAGGACGAGTGTGCCGATTTCGCGGTATGTTTCGTAGTTCCGATCGGGCACGACCGCGAATCCCAACCGAGTGTTTACTTCCTCACTGAATCGAATCTGAACGTACCCGCGGTCACCGACCCAGTAGAAAATACTGTCCGCTTCAGAATATGGATCACATTGTACTAAACTCGTTGTTCGTCCCCCCAGAATCCAGCTACCACGGTTCTGGAAGAGAAATACCTGCAGGAGGGGACACAAGCAATCCATCAGGACAAGGAAGAGGACAACGCCATGGGAATAACTCCACTGGTTGGCCCGGCGTGAACATGCACCACCCAGGAGGGTGTGGCAATAGTGCACAGGGGCGTGTCTTGAGCCCACGCCAACACCGACACCTGCTGGGCGTGTACCAGTCCGGACATGCTCACGGACGCATGCCTAGACAAGCTGTGCACATAGCGTCCTCGCAGTCTTCGCAGCTACCCATCACTACCCATGGTGAGAGATCCTGTGGTTTGGAGGCATTACCATGGCAATGTTGACTAATTAGTGGTATTTTCATTACTATAGGAAACAGGCTGTAGCTGAGACCAACCCCCTGTATAATAGTTCTATTTTAAACTACTAGTGTATTGAAAGGTGGCCCATATTTGTGTGTACTAGGGTTGGTATACGTTAGCTTCTTAACAGTACAGCTGTAAAACCAAACACATTGTTACAGGGAAGTTTCTTAATACCTGGCATACCAGAGTCACTATGGCCAGAACTGGGTAGGCAGGACTTGAAAGTTAGTTCTTTGACCCCTGTGGAGAGTCTAGAAGTGAACAGACTACCAGTACCTGAAGAATCTTCTGATAGATAACTATTTGGACTTTCTATTCTTCTCACCTCTACCCTATGTGGCTAATCTAACCAAAGCAGATCTTCCTAGCTCTTTCATACCAGTCTCTCTATAGCCTCTCCCAAACTGGTTAACTTATCCAACTCTAGACTCAGGCAGTCAGGTGGTGTAGACCCTTATATAGGAGGACCAGATATTGAGGGTGACCATTGTTAGCCACAATGGATAGTGAACAAGGGGGGAATGGAAATGGATGGTCACCTCTCTCCAGTACATTTCTTGTAGGTAAGATACAGTATTGGAGGGTCCTTATACCTGGCTGCGTGTTGTGTGTGTGTGGGTCCTCACTCCTGGTTGTGTGTGTGGGTCCTCACTCCTGGTTGTGTGTGTGTGGGTCCTCACTCCTGGTTGTGTGTGTGGGTCCTCACTCCTGGTTGTGTGTGTGTGGGTCCTCACTCCTGGTTGTGTGTGTGGGTCCTCACTCCTGGTTGTGTGTGTGGGTCCTCACTCCTGGTTGTGTGTGTGTGGGTCCTCACTCCTGGTTGTGTGTGTGGGGGTCCTCACTCCTGGTTGTGTGTGTGTGGGTCCTCACTCCTGGTTGTGTGTGTGTGAGTGGGTCCTCACTCCTGGTTGTGTGTGTGTGTGTGTGGGTCCTCACTCCTGGTTGTGTGTGTGGGTCCTCACTCCTGGTTGTGTGTGTGTGTGTGTGTGTGGGTCCTCACTCCTGGTTGTGTGTGTGGGTCCTCACTCCTGGTTGTGTGTGTGGGTCCTCACTCCTGGTTGTGTGTGTGGGTCCTCACTCCTGGTTGTGTGTGTGTGGGTCCTCACTCCTGGTTGTGTGTGGGGGTCCTCACTCCTGGTTGTGTGTGTGGGTCCTCACTCCTGGTTGTGTGTGTGGGTCCTCACTCCTGGTTGTGTGTGTGTGGGGGTCCTCACTCCTGATTGTGTGTGTGTGGGGGTCCTCACTCCTGGTTGTGTGTGTGTGTGTGAGTGGGTCCTCACTCCTGATTGTGTGTGTGTGGGGGTCCTCACTCCTGATTGTGTGTGTGTGGGGGTCCTCACTCCTGGTTGTATAGAGCCATCATGCCTCCAACTACCCAGCACTGTGCATGCATGTGTACACTCAAATGCTGCGTGTTTGTGCGGTGTGTGAGTGGACATTGCCAGGTCAGATGTATATTCCACACTTGGACCAGTGAAAACCTTTCCCACTATGAATTGTTGGGCTCCATAGGCTGTGGTACACAACAAGGAAGCTCTATTCTATCCAGGTGTATTGAGAAAGTCCTGTTGGTGTACCAAACCTCCCACAGAGGTTGTTGTTTCCTCTACTATGTGCTGCACTGTGTTGACTCCAGCGGTGCCGACCCCTGCAGTCACGGAGTTTGCTGATTCATGTAATTACTTTTACTGTGGGAAATTTTCATTTCTTTTCAACTGATTTAGTAATAAAGTTTGTCTGTGTTGCTTGCTATCTTAGAATGATTTCAGGAATGCATTGATGAACTCGTGTGTGCATGTTTGTGCTGTGTGCTCTGTGTGTGTGCATGTGTGTGTGTGTGTGTGTGTGTGTGTGTGTGTGTGTGTGTGTGTTGATGAGTACCTTTGTTATGCTGCACCCCACCTCCTGCAGGACCTGTTATTCCTCCTCAACACTTACAAGTTGGACAACAGACGCAATCACACCTCCCAATGCCCCAACTATCACCCTTGGGTCCGATGACGATGTCCCCACCTAATCCCTCCCTTCAACCGTGGGGACCCTCCTCCACTCCTCGGCCACCCATAATGTCACTGCCCCCTCATCGATTCCTTCCTACAACACCAACGGCATATCAAACTGCACCTTCAACTTTCCCAACCATTCCCTCTACTTTCCCAACCACGCCCTCTACCTTTCCAGCCACACCCTCTACCTTTCCAGCCACACCCTCTACTTTTCCAACCACGCCCTCTACCTTTCCAACCACGCCCTCTACCTTCCCAACCACGCCCTCTACCTTTCCAACCACACCCTCCACTTTCCCGACTCCGCCTACATTTCACAGCATGTCTTCCAATCAGATGTCTCCTTCAGCCTTCTCTCGTCCACAGTCTGCCTTTTCTCCTCCATCAACAATTTCTACAGCCGCTTCAACAATCCCAAGTCAGTCCTCTACAATACCACCCACGCCCACTACGAATTCCTCTGGTCCTCCCACCATTCCAACCACACCCACTACAATCCTAGCCACTCCTACCTTTACGGCCACGCCCTCTGTGTTCTCAACCACTCCCTCATCTTTTCCGACTTCTCCGATGACTCCATCAACCACACAATTAATCACCATGGCAATGCAGTCCCCTGCATCAACCCACCCACTTTCTTTCCCCTCAAACCTCTCCGGAACTCCTCCCACCCAGAGTATTTCCCCGGGAAGTACCCCTTCTCCTGTGGGAGTCATGAACACTTTGATCCGCCCGTTACCTCCAGTTGGATTTGCCTCTTCCAATGAAATGCCTCCAATGAGACCAGACTTCGGGAAGATTGGACGGCCAATAGAGCTGAGAGCTAATCATTTTCAAGTGAGTAGAGTTCCTGGTAGACTGCATATGAGTGTGGAAGTGGTGAAATCTCCCCATAATTGTAGACTATACTGAGTGAACCTCTATAATCTACCCACATGTTGAGATCTCCCCATCATTGTAGACTGTACTGAGTGAACCTCTATAATCTACCAACATGTTGAGATCTCTCCATCATTGTAGACTGTACTGAGTGAACCTCTATAATCTACCCACATGTTGAGATCTCCCCATCACTGTAGATTGTACCTGGTAATTCCTTGTGTTTTAACGTAGTTTCAAAAACATGTGGTAATTTTGATCGTCCTTAAGTTTTGTTAGTTGCATCATCAAAGGTGTTGGTCTTCTATTCAGTCGGAAGTACACTCAGTACCAGTCGGTGTTTGCCACACGCAGAACCAGACACTATGCACAAATGATTGAGTAACTTTTAGCACTATTGTTCACTGACCAATGTGTGTGTGCAGCACTGGTGGTAGTGCAGAGTGATGTGGAGTGTACCTGAGTAGTGTGAGGTGGTGTGGAGTGTACCTGAGTAGTGTGAGGTGGTGTGGAGTGTACTTGAGTGGTGTGGGATGGTGTGGAGTGTTCTAGAGTGGTGTGAGGTTGTGTGGAGTGTACCTGAGTAGTGTGAGGTGGTGTGGAGTGTACTTGAGTGGTGTAGGATAGTGTGGAGTGTACTTGAGTGATGTGGGATGGTGTGGAGTGTACCTGAGTGGGATGGTGTGGAGTGTACGTGAGTGGTGTGGGATGGTGTGGAGTGTACCTGAGTGGTGTGAGGTGATGTGGAGTGTACCTGAGTAGTGTGAGGTGGTGTGGAGTGTACCTGAGTAGTGTGAGGTGGTGTGGAGTGTACCTGAGTGGTGTGGGATGGTGTGGAGTGTACTTGAGTGATGTGGGATGTTGTGGAGTGTACCTGAGTGGTGTGAGGTGGTGTGGAGTGTACCTGAGTAGTGTGAGGTGGTGTGGAGTGTACATGAGTGGTACTTGAGTGGTGTGGAGTGTACGTGAGTGGTGTGGGATGGAGTGGAGTGTTCTTGAGTGGTGTGGGATGGTGTGGAGTGTTCTTGAGTGGTGTAGGATGGTGTGGAGTGTACCTGAGTGGTGTGGGATGGTGTGGAGTGTTCTTGAGTGGTGTAGGATGGTGTGGAGTGTACGTGAGTGGTACTTGAGTGATGTGTTGTGTGGAGGTCACTACTTCTTGTGCCACCTACTGACTGGTAACTGTGGCTTTTGTAATTGATCAAGTATGTTT
>OZ026561.1:182500-205000 GCA_964020155.1 Chondrilla cf. caribensis
TGTCCCTTGAGAGGTGGTGCTAGGCAGTAGTGATGTGTTCCTTGAGAGGTGGTGCTAGGCAGTAGTGGTGTGTTTGCTACAGTTACGTATATCTCGAAGGAAATTTCTGGAGTGAGAATTTACCATTATCCCGATGTGGTGAAAGCTTCCATTCATACTAGTCCTTATTAGGTGAATACTCTTCCGAGAATTTCATGAGCTCTTCATAATGCTTTGTCTTTAATGTCTTTGATAACTCAGGATAGAGTGTTATAGGAAGTAACTCACATGATTGTCACATGGATTGCACATGATTGTCACATGGATTGCACATGACTGTCACATGTGATCTCTGTTTTGTACAGGTATCCATCAAGTATGTTGGTAGAATCAGCTTGAGGTTGTTGGAGGACGCTCTCCAGGGGATGGCACGCCAGATCCCCTTTGAGTCCATACAAGCGCTTGACGTCATCATGAGGCACCTTCCATCCATGAGGTGGGAATGGGAATGGGAATGGGATTTTGAAATTGAATTAGAAACTCTGTAGTGGGATTGAAAATAGAAATGGGATCTCTGGGGTTGTCGATCATATAAGGTAGTGACACCTTTGGCTTTCCGTGCAAGATTAGTAGACTGAAAAGTGTTGGCTGTTAAGGGGACAAGGATGTCCTCTACCGCGAGGATTATCAGCATGTGTGTGTATTGTGCATACATCTCTTTATGCAACATTTCGGGAAGAGAGCAACCTCCACTGAGAACATGCCGTCCTATGCTCTCCCACCCTCACCCTCTCACCCTCACTGCTCCCTCTCACCCTCCCTCTGTCCCCTCTCTCCCCACTCTCACCCTCACTGCTCCCTCTCACCCTCCCTCTGTCCCCTCTCTCCCCACCCTCACTGCTCCCTCTCACCCTCCCTCTGTCCCCTCTCCCCACTCTCACCCTCACTGCCCCTCTCACCCTCACTCTTGGTCCAGATACACTCCTGTGGGGAGGTCCTTCTTTGCTCCGCCTGAAGAGTATGACAAGCGTCCTTTGGGAGGTGGCCGGGAGGTGTGGTTTGGATTCCATCAAAGTGTGCGCCCCTCTCAATGGAAGATGATGTTGAATATTGATTGTGAGTGTGTGTTTTTGTGTGTGTGTGTGTGTGTGTGTGTGTGTGTGTGTGTGTGTGTGTGTGTGTGTGTGTGTGTATGTGTGTGTGTGTGTTTGTGTGTGTGTGTGTGTGTGTGTGTGTGTGTGTGTGTGTGTGTTGTGTGTGTATGTGTGTGTGTGTGTTTGTGTGTGTGTGTGTGTGTGTGTGTGTGTGTGTGTGAATATGTATGTTCATGTTAACGTCTACCACTATGATTACGCACACATATGTCTGTGTGACCCTCTCATTCAACAGTGTCGGCAACAGCTTTCTACAAGAGACAGGCTGTTCTTGACTTCCTGTGTGAGGTCCTCCAGATACGACAGCCCAGTCCCGACCGGCCTCTGGATGACAGCCAGAGGGTGAAGTTCGCCAAGGAAATCAAAGGTAACAATGTCACACGAAGCACACTGTACAGTCACTCGGTACAGCTGTACCATCATTCAGCACAGTCGTACAGTCACTCAGCACAGTCGTACAGTCACACAGCACAGTTGTACAGTCACTTAGCACAGTTGTACAGTCACCTAGTACAGTTGTACAGTCACCCAGCACAGTTGTACAGTCACTCGGCACAGTTGTACAGTCACCTAGTACAGTCGTACAGTCACCTAGTACAGTTGTACAGTCACTCGGCACGGTTGTACAGTCACCTAGTACAGTCGTACAGTCACTCGGCACAGTCGTACAGTCACTCAGTACAATTGTACACTCACTCGGCACAGTCGTACAGTCACCCAGTACAGTCGTACAGTCACTCAGTATAGTTGTACAGTCACACAGCACAGTCGTACAGTCACCCAGTACAGTCGTACAGTCACTCAGTATAGTTGTACAGTCACACAGCACAGTCGTACAGTCACTCAGCACAGTCATACAGTCACTCGGCACAGTTGTACAGTCACCTAGTACAGTCGTACAGTCACCTAGTACAGTCGTACAGTCACTCAGCACAGTTGTACAGTCACTCGGCACAGTCGTACAGTCACTCAGCACAGTCATACAGTCACTCGGCACAGTTGTACAGTCACCTAGTACAGTTGTACAGTCACCTAGTACAGTCGTACAGTCACTCGGCACAGTCATACAGTCACCTAGTACAGTCATACAGTCACCTAGTACAGTTGTACAGTCACCCAGTACAGTTGTACAGTCACTCAGTACAGTTGTACAGTCACCCAGTACAGTTGTACAGTCACCTAGTACAGTTGTACAGTCACACAGCACAGTCGTACAGTCACACAGCACAGTCATACAGTCACACAGCACAGTCGTACAGTCACACAGCACAGTCATACAGTCACACAGCACAGTTGTACAGTCACCTAATACAGTTGTACAGTCACTCGGCACAGTTGTACAGTCACACAGCACAGTTGTACAGTCACGTGGTCCATGCTCCCTGTTCAGGTCTGAAGGTCGAGGTTACCCATGCCGGTCAAGTTAGGAGGAAGTACAGGATATGCAATGTTACCAGGAGACCAGCATCTGCTCAAACGTGAGTTATAAGATGGAGTGGGAGGGTTTATGCCACACCCATTTCAGACTATTCTACTAGTGATACCCCACCCACTACCACACCACACCCACTACTACCACACCCACTACTACCACACCACGCCCACTACGGACTAACACACCCACTATTACCACACCACACCCACTACTACCACACCACACCCACTACTACCGCACCACACCCACTACTACCACACCACACAACACCCACTATTACCACACCACACCCACTACTACCACACCACACCCACTACTACCACACCACACCACACCCACTACTACCACACTCCCGTTCTCCTGTTTCCGCCCCCACAGTTTCCCCCTGGTAATGGAGTCAGGTGACCAGGTGGAGTATAGTGTTGTGCAGTATTTCAAGGAGAAGTACAAGCTGCAGTTGAGGTACCCCAACTATCCTTGTCTTCAAGTGGGGAGCGAGCAGAGACACACCTACCTACCACTGGAGGTGAGTGCTGTAGGCTTGTTGTGCGGGAGCTATACAGTCACTGTACGCTTATTGAAATGAACACTGTTCTGTATACGATCATCATGTGATCATCATGTGACCAGCACGTGTTCTTCATGTGATTATCATGTGACTGTCATGTTATCATCATGTGTTTTTTTCAATCTCTTGTAATAAGGTCTGTGTGCTGGTACCTGGACAACGATGCATTAAGAAACTCACAGACACACAAACCTCCATGATGATCAGGGTGAGTGTTGTTTGTTGTTGTTGTGTTACCATGGAAACACTTCTGAATCATGTTACTTCGTGTAGGCCACAGCTAAGACAGCTCCAGATAGAGAGCAGGAGATCAACAACCTGGTGAGTGGTGTGTGTGGTGAGTGTGTGTGGTGAGTGGTGTGTGGTGTGTGGTGTGTGTGTGATGTGTGATGTGCATTATGTGATGAGTTGTGTATGTATGTGTGTGTGTGTGTGTGTGTGTGTGTGTGTGTGTGTGTGGTGTGTGTGTGTGGTGAGTGGTGTGTGTGATGTGTGATGTGTATTATGTGGTGAGGTGTGTGTGTGTGTGTGTGTGTGTGTGTGTGTGTGTGTGTGTGTGTGTGTGTGTGTATGTGTGTGTGTGGTATATGGTATATGGTGTGTGTGTGTGTGTGTGTGTGTGTGTGTGTGTGTGTGTGTGTGTGTGTGTGAATGCCTTGTTTCTATTATGATTTGAATCAGTGTGCTGTATTTCATAACACATTTAGCCCCCCATTTTCCATTCATTTGTAACTTGTACTCTGCTATGTGTTCCCTTGGTACCTGAATGGTTTGCCCAATCTCAATGTTCAAACATTGTATAAATGGGGCAGTTAATGGAGGTGTGATAAGCTAGGGGCCGCTGATATACCCCTACTGTTATTAATGTACCTTTAGATGTGTGCGCGTGTGAGCCTGCGTGTGTGCGTGCATCACACGTGTTTGTTTACATGTGTTACTCCTGATTGCGGGATTGAGTGTGCCTCAGTTCATAGTGGGCGTGGCATGGTAGCCAGTTGTGGGTGTGGTACATTAGTGGTGGGCGTGGCATGGTAGCCAGTTGTGGGTGTGGTACATTAGTAGTGGGCGTGACGTGGTAGCCAGTTGTGGGTGTGGTACATTAGTAGTGGGCGTGACGTGGTAGCCAGTTGTGGGTGTGGTACATTAGTAGTGGGCGTGACATGTTAGCCAGTTGTGGGTGTGGTACATTAGTAGTGGGCGTGACATGTTAGCCAGTTGTGGGTGTGGTACATTAGTAGTGGGCGTGACATGTTAGCCAGTTATGGGTGTAGTACATTAGTAGTGGGCGTGACGTGGTAGCCAGTTATGGGTGTGGTACATTAGTAGTGGGCGTGACGTGGTAGCCAGTTGTGGGTGTGGTGCATTAGTAGTGGGCGTGACGTGGTAGCCAGTTGTGGGTGTGGTACATTAGTAGTGGGCGTGACATGTTAGCCAGTTGTGGGTGTGGTACATTAGTAGTGGGTGTGACGTGGTAGCCAGTTGTGGGTGTGGTACATTAGTAGTGGGCGTGACGTGGTAGCCAGTTGTGTGTGGTACATTAGTAGTGGGCGTGACATGTTAGCCAGTTGTGGGTGTGGTACATTAGTAGTGGGCGTGACGTGGTAGCCAGTTGTGTGTGGTACATTAGTAGTAGGTGTGACATGGTAGCCAGTGGACATCTGCTCTTGGTTCACCTCAATGACTCCACAATGCTCTGTGACACTGTGTTCTTCACTCACTGCTGAGACACCTTCTCCCTATCTCACTACTGAGACACCTTCTCCCTATCTCACCTCAGGTCTCCAAGGCCAATTTCAACGACAATCCCTACCTGAAGGACTTCGGTATCAGCATTGACCACCAGATGGTGAAGGTGACAGGGCGTGTCTTACCGGCTCCGAAACTGCAGTATGGTGGGCGGGTGAGTGGTAGTGGTGGGCAGTCTAGTGGTGGATGGGTGAGTGGTGGGCGGGTGAATGGTAGTGGTGGGCAGTGGTAGTGGTGGACGGTAGTAGTGGTGGGTGTTAGTAGTGGTGGACGGGTGAGTGGTGAGCTGTGATAGTGGTGTGGTGGGTGGTGGTAGAGGTGGGTGGTGGTAGTGGTGGGCAGTGGTGAGTGGTGAATGGGTGAGTGGTGGGCGGTGGTAGTTGTGGGTGGTGGTAGTGGTGGACGGTGGTCTGTAGTGTGGTCACATTAATTAGGGGCTGCCACAGGCAGCCCCTATATTGTTTTCATTTCAACTTCCGGTATGTAATGCTCGACCGATATATATATAATATAACAATACCATTTGTTTGAATGTGCTTAGAACAAGGTCCAGGTGGAGCCACGCAAGGGGCAGTGGGACATGCGACAGAAGCAGTTCCACGAAGGAGTCGAGGTGCACAAGTGGGCTATCATTGTCTTCACTGAGGAGGCTCACTGTGACAACGAGACCATCAGGTGTGTGGGTGTGGGTGTGGGTGTGGGTGTGAGTGTGTGTGTGTGAGTGAGTGGGTAGGGTGGGTGCAAGTGGGTAGGGTGTGAGTGGGTGGGTGTGTGAGTGGGAAGGGGTGTGTTAACTGCCCAGTAGCATGAACTGATGCTGGTCCACTTCTGTCATGAACCGATAGCAGTTCGCTTATTCTTGCTGTTCTACAAGCTCTGAAAAGCAGCAGCCTCTCACCCTTGTAGCCCATTGCAAGCTACGTATCTTCTGTTCCTATTCGGTTACATTAGGAGGTTCACCTGGGAACTGAGAAAGATCTCAGATGATGCAGGGATGCCCTTTGTAGCTGACTTCTGCTACCTGCAGTATGCCAAGAATGTGGACCAAGTGAGTGTGTGGGGCTGTGGTAGAGCAGTGTATGTATCTCCTCACTCATACACCTCACATACACCTCACCCGCACACCTCACAAACACCTTCCCTCCCATGTATCTCCCCACCCACACACCTCACCCATGTATCTCCTCACCCACACACCTCACCCATGTATCTCCCCACCCACACACCTCACCCATGTATCTCCCCACCCACACACCTCACCCATGCATCTCCTCACCCACACACCTCACCCATGTATCTCCCCACCCACACACTTCACATACACCTCGCCCGCACACCTCACAAACACCTTCCCTCCCATGTATCTCCCCACCCACACACCTCACCCATGTATATCCCCACCCACACACCTCACCCATGCATCTCCCCACCCACACACTACACACACACCTCGTCCTCGAACTCTTCCATGTTAGGTAGAGCCACTGTTCATCCATTTGAGAAGGCACTGTCGTGATCTGCAGTTGATCATGGTCATCCTCCCAGGGAAAACCCCTGTCTATGGTAAGAATTATGCAATCGTCACATGATCATCACATGACTGTGTTATGTACATCATTTTCACCAGCAGTATTGTGTTGTAGTTAACTTATGCTGGATCACTACTCTAGTATACTGCATGCATTAATACAGTGATGTACTGTGATATTGTTGTTTGATACAGCTGAAGTGAAGAGAGTGGGTGACACACAGATAGGCATAGCCACACAGTGTGTGCAGGTCAAGAATGTCCGGCGACTCAGTCCCCAGACACTCTCCAACCTCTGTTTGAAGATCAACGTCAAGCTTGGAGGAATCAACAACATCATCGTTCCCAATATGAGGTGGGTGTGGTCACAACAGTGGGTGTGATCAAAGGTTGGGTATGGTCAGAGTGGGTGTGATCAAAAAGTGGGTGTGGCCAAAGAGTGGGTGTGGCCATGGAGTGGGTTTGATCAAAGTGTGGGTGTGATCAAAGAGTAGGTGTGGTCAAAGCATGGGTGAGGTGTAGATTATGACTGTGATCGAAGTGAAGTCCATATTCTCCCTGGGTTCCACATGATGTGTGTTCACTCTTGCCTTCTCTCCTCCAGACCCAAGGTCTTTCGTCATCCAGTAATCTTCCTTGGAGCAGATGTGACACACCCACCAGCAGGAGATGATCGAAAACCTTCAATAGCCGCTGTGAGTTCCCTATGTATGTATGTACACCAGCACGTGTGTGTCTACCATTGTGTGTGTGTCGTGCTGTACATGTGTATCAGTGTTGGGGTCTCTCTCTCTCTCTCTCTCTCTCTCTCTCTCTCTCTCTCTCTCTCTCTCTCTCTCTCTCTCTCTCTCTCTCTCTCTCTCTCTCTCTCTCTCTCTCTCAGTGTGTGTGTGTGTTTGCTAACATGAACACATGGATTTATCATTAACAAACTTACTCTCATTGTAATTGCAGCTGACTCAGACCATTATCAGCTGTACTACATATGTTCCATACAGCTGGTTAAGGTAATTGGTTTTGATTTGTTTATGTTTTTTATCATTCGATTGCGCAGGTTGTTGGTTCCATGGACGCCCATCCCAGCAGGTACAGTGCCTCTGTTAGGGTCCAGCAACACAGACAGGTGTGGATATTTGTTTACTTGTTCTATTCATTTGTTTACCTGCTTATTAAATTGTATATTTGTGTTCGTGTTTTACACTTGTTGTTCATTGTTTTTTTGTATGTTTACTGTTTCTACTTGTTTGTTTAAATGTTGTTTCTTATCTCCACCTTGTCCCCTGAAGGAGATCATTGTTGATCTTGGCAGTATGGTACGAGAGCTACTCATCACCTTCTACCAGACCACACGGTTCAAACCCACAAGAATCGTCTTCTATAGAGATGGTGTCAGTGAAGGACAATTCCAGCAGGTGCGGCATGTTCAGATATCAACGTGTGGGCAAATTATACTAGATTGTTGTTATTTGTTGTTTACTATCCTTTTGCTGTTGTTGTTGTTTACAAAGGTACTGCAATATGAATTACGCCAAGTACGTGAGGCGTGTCAGAAGCTGGAGGAGGACTACCAGCCCGGTATAACTTTCATCGTCGTTCAGAAGAGACACCACACACGCCTCTTCTGCTCAAACCCTCAAGATCAGGTAGGGAAGAGTGGTAACATCCCAGCTGGGACCACTGTGGACATGGGAATCACTCACCCTATGGAGTTCGACTTCTATCTGTGCAGTCATGCCGGTATACAGGTAAGAAGTGGGTGTGGTCATGACAGGGTGTGTGTGAGGTGGGTGTGGTCGTGACAGGGTGTGTGTGAGGTGGGTGCGGTTATGACAGGGTGTGTGAGAAGTGGGTGGGGTCATGACAGGTTGTGTGTGAGGTGGGTGCGGTTATGACAGGGTGTGTGAGAAGTGGGTGGGGTCATGACAGGTTGTGTGTCAGGTGGGCGGGGTCATGCCAGTTGCAGGTGAGAAGTGGGCCTGGTCATGATGGTATACAGATGAGATGTGGGTGGGGTCATGATTTGGTGTGGGTAAGATGTGTGTATTGTCACGATTTGAGCTTATAACTGGAGCTAATTCAAGCTGATGTCTATGAATGGCGTTGTCAACAAGGAGGGTGTGTCCAATATTACTGCAAATTAGGATATAGAGAGAGTGGGTGTGGTTCAGATTGAAGTGGGATGTGCACCGTGTCTGGATGTAGGTGTTGCTTTGTGTCTCCATGACGGGATGTGTGTGTGTCCTCCCCCGGCTCAGGGCACCTCCCGCCCCTCCCACTACCATGTTCTCTGGGATGACAACGAGTTCACTGCTGATGACATACAGTCACTGACGTATCAGCTGTGTCACACGTATGTCAGGTGCACCAGGTCCGTGTCCATACCTGCTCCCGCATACTATGCACATTTGGTAGCCTTCAGGGCCCGCTACCACTTGATGGATAGAGAGGACAGAAGGTGAGATGTGTGTGTGTTTTCGGTGGTCTCCATCTGTATGTTTTAGTGTTGGTGCCTCTCTCGTTCTGTGTGTGTGGGTGGGTGAGTGTTTGTGTGTGTGTGTGTGTGTGTTGTGGTGGTCTCCGTCTGTATGTTTCAGTGTTAGTGCCTCTCTCATTCTGTGTGTGTGTGTGGGTGGGTGAGTGTTTGTGTGTGTGTGTTGTGGTGGTCTCCGTCTGTATGTTTCAGTGTTAGTGCCTCTCTCATTCTGTGTGTGGGGGGGTGAGTGTTTGTGTGTGTGTTGTGGTGGTCTCTGTCTGTATGTTTCAGTGTTAGTGCCTCTCTCTCTGTGTGTGCGTGCATATGTGTACATATGAGGGTTGGTTATCATTTGAAGTTAGCAATCTCCTTCTCCCTCTCCCTCGCTCAGCGGTGATGGGTCTGCCACGTCAGGAGCCACCGAAGAGGTCACTCCAGCTGCCATGGCTCAGGCCGTGCGTGTCCACAACGATGCCAGCCGAGTCATGTACTTTGCCTAGCTCCAGCTGTCCACTGATGTGACATGATATACGATGCTTTTCAACACAACATAATACAATGTTTGGTGTCTTTCATAGTCCTTTTCAAAACATGTTAATATTTTACGCGTTGGATTGTCACATGTATGGCTTCACTTTTGCGGTATTTCTAATAATATTTTTGTTTTTACAATTCAATGCTCACTTCACTTCTCATTGAGTGTTCTAGACACTGATTTTAGAATCGAGTACATATTAATTAAATAACTGTCTTAATTCTCAATTATTGCGTCAACGGGAGTTCTGCTACAACAATATCACAGCAATTGTCATCGATATACCACCAGCTGTTTCCCCGGAATGATCGATTGGATGTGCAGTGGCAGTGTTCTGCAGCACCAGGGCACCAAGGAGCTCAGGTGCTCGCTTTAAGTCCCATTTCATCACGATGGTCCATGCACTTGGTTGAGAGATAGCTAACGTATTTCTGGGATGGAGTTATATATACCAAGTGTTCGCCTGGCAACAAATATCCAATTTGTCATCACATAATATTATACGTTTAATATTCACAGACGTGGCATTGAATATGAATATCATTATCGTCGTCATGGATACCAAATCTACTGAGAAGATGGCGTTGCCGTACCTTCCTGGAAACTCCTTCAAAGATCCAACAGTGAGTGGTTGTTGGTACACGCATGCGCTCGGTATTCTTTTAAGAGGGAATTGGATGTATTTCGATGTAGTAAAACACAAGTTAGTAGGTTGAAAGGTGAATTAGCCCCCTTCATTCTATTATGTTCGCCGCTGAAGTACCAGTAAGTAACCAAGACTGACTTCCCTTCCTTCCCTGTCGTGTACTACAAGAACACCTGAGCCAGTTCCCTAGTCTTTTATCGGTTTTTCACAACATTCGCGACCTCGCTAATGAGTTCTCGTACTACACGACACTCAATTTGTCTTTGTTCCCAGAAAACAAGATTTCATGTCACTCAGTCTCTGACTTACCGCAACGGTTACGCCTTGCCGGTGAAACCGACCAATAGCGTGGGCGGAGAGCCCCTCCCCTACAACCAGCTAACAGAGGACGAGTTGGACGAACTGGCGAAGACCAGACCTACCATGACCTATGGGAAAGCCAAAGAACCACCTCCAAAGGAGTTTGTACCAGCTCACGTTGCCTTTGACAAGAAGGTTTGTTTGTCTGTACGTAGTGTACACGTGTATCGGCAGGTATGAAGTGTGTGTGTGTGTGTGTGTGTGTGTGTGTGTGTGTGTGTGTGTGTGTGTGTGTGTGTGTGTGTGTGTGTGTATCAACAACCCTGTGTTCACCAATTGGTGGTGGGACCTGCATCTTATCAGGATTGTTTCATGCAAGACATTGCCTCTTTAGCTATAGCAGTTATACGTATGTACGTATATGGGAGATCAAAGACATTTGGAAGTACACATGTAATAATACACTTTATCAACAATGAAATACAAAGCATGGTATTATTATAGAATGGTATGTCATTCATGGAGGTTAATTATCTCTTAAAATGTCTCATCGTTGCACCAAGTGTATTACCTCATTCGTCAGTCCTCCCTCACCTCTTACCTCTTACCTCATTCGTCAGTCCTCCTGACCACAGCATGTGGTTGATCAGTGATGAGGGCACTCGGGTGCACTCAACTGTCAGTGACGCAACCAACACTGCTGCAGTCAGTGCCGCTGCCTCCTCCTCCTCCCCCCTCCCAGGTGCTACTCTTCCACGCCTACTTCAAGCAAACAGTGCATGAGAGTCCAGATGAGCACTACAGAGTAAGACCGGTCAAAATTTACTATTACCTCGAGGACGACTCTATATCTGTAGTTGAGCCTACTGTTTCCAACAGGTGTGTGGTGTGGTGTGGTGTGTGTGTGTGTGTGTGTGTGTGTGTGTGTGTGTGTGTGTGTGTGTGTGTGTGTGTGTGTGTGGTGTGGTGTGTGTGTGTGTGTGTGTGTGTATGTGTGTGCATGTGTGTACATACGTGCCTTATGTATCTACATGGTACACACCACACATCCTTATCCATGTATGTACGTATGTACGGGTCACTGTGTGCAGTGGTATACCCCAAGGGAAACTGATCAAGAGGCAGCAACTGCCAAAGAATGAGTTTGGGGACACTTGGCATTGGAAGGACTTCAACCTTGGAATTGATGTGACCTTCTACGGGAAGCTGTTCCACATCCACGATTGTGATGGGTGGACGTCTGTGAGTGAAGGAGACATCACACTGCAATATTCTGTTATGAGAGTGCATGCAAGCATGTTTGTATTTCGTACGTACATCTCGACAGTGCACATTGGGTTGTAGGTGTATACGTATACGTATATACGTACGTACGAATATATGATGGTGATGCTAGCAGGCTGACAACAGGATGTACTGCAGTCATGTTTGCATTTATGCCACAAATGATCTCTAACTCACTTAATGCTATAGGAACCTAAAGGATTGTGTGTGTGTGTGTGTGTGTGAAGTACGTAAATGTACGTATTTACGTAGATTAGTGAGTCTACCATGTACGTACGTACATGTGTATGATTGTGTGTGCACATAGGTATATCCTCCACTATAGGAATTCATGACCAGTGAAGGGATCGAATTGAATGATCGCGAATCCTGTCCCTTTGATCCATACACTATGTCCCGCCAACAACCACTCAACTGCTACTCCACTCCTTCTGACAATGACAAGTTGAAACAGTTTCTGGAATTGGACAGAAAAGTGTTATGTTTCCATTGTCTGTGGGATGATAGGGATAGTATGTTTGGAGAGATAAGGCCATATGTGAGTAGGTTGTTGTTGTGTGTGTGTGTGTGTGTGTGTGTGTGTGTGTGTGTGTGTGTGTGTACATGTGTCCTATATACGTACGTACGTACGTACTTGTATCTGGTCTGTGTATAACCAAATAAGGTATGTATGTACGTATATACGTACGTATGTGCATACATATGTTTATTCTCATAATTATTCATGCATGCAGTCACAGACCTGTGTTCTTGTATAACTCAGGTTCTCCACTATCATCTTGTATAACTCAGGTTCTCCACTATCATCTTGTATAACTCAGGTTCTCCACTATCATCTTGTATAACTCAGGTTCTCCACTATTATCTTGTTGACGACACAATCGAAGTACGTGAGGTTCATGAAGCCAACGATGGCAGGGACCCATTTCCAGTTCTAATTTGCAGACAAAGGCTTCCTAAAGACAGGAAGTCTGTTTCTGGTCAGCTTAATACAACAGGCATCCTGTTCTCTTCCCACACATGTACACACACACACACGTGCACACACACACACACACACACACACACACACACACACATACGCGCGCGCACACACACACACACACACACACACACACACACACACACACACACACACACACACACACACACACACACACACACACTGTATGTATGTATGTACTGTTCTGTATACCTTTCTGCAGCCTCATTTCCAACCTGTGTGATGGAGTACACTGCTGATGAAGTCAAAGAGTGGCTCTCTCCAAAAGACTTTGGGATTGGGAAGACAGTTAATATCCTAGGAAGGAAGTTTATTATGTGAGTACATGTGGTGTGCTCATGGCAACACACAACATGCGTATACTGTGTGACATGAACAAGGGATACATGCTAGATATTGAGCAGTGTGTGGGTGTGTGGGTGTGTGTGGGTGCACCAACTAAATGTGTGTGTGTGTGACAACATTGAGGAAATATACGTAAGTGTATATACGTAGACATACGTACATGCAAGTTGGTGGTATTCATGACAGTTGTTCTCTTGGTGACTTTACGTACGTACATAGGCAGCTTTGACTACGTATGTACTATACAATACATTATGCGTTGGACACAGGTTATGTGTACATGTGGTGGTAATACTCTGTGAGCATATTCATTTACATGGGCTGATATCGATGGATGGTTTTGAAGAGCAGCAGTAAGGCCTAATAACACTGCAGCAAGCCTCATTCGTTCAGTAAATTAAAACTGAGGCTCGTTGGTTCTGCAAGCTTCCTTGTTCGTTTGTTAAATATTCCTAGGCTTGTTACATTAATTAGCGTCACTTACAAAAACTGAGGTACATCATGAATGTACTCCTGTCGGTGCTTTTGTAGTTTATTGAAACACCCACGCATCAGTGTATATTACTGTACATACGTACGTGTATACATACGTAGTTATACATACATATGTGCATATGTGGAAGCTCACAACCATCACTGTGCTCTGGACTCCTCTACTTCACTAGATGTGACTGTGACCAGTTCACTAGGAACTACTACAGAGTCAAGTTTGGAGTCAGTGACTTCACACCAGTGAGACTCCCACAGTATCCGGCCCAGCCGATAAACATGGTACGTACTTCCAATGTGCGTGGGTTGAGCTACTTGATTCAATGTATGTATTTCCGGGCTGACATCAAAGGACTGCCTGTGTATGGAGCAAGAAAACATACAGCACTGACATGTTCTCGATTGTCAGCTACAATCTCTTCCTTCAAACATTCGATATTGAGTCAGTATCACATACGTGCACTCGAACATAGCAACTATGACAGTGTGTCCTACTTGCATGAGGTCAAAGACCACTTCCTACAAATCACAACAAAACCACTTCATTTCCCAGTATTTGGTAACTGTTGAACCAGACTTGATTCTTTACTGCGGGCCACACAGCATGTATGTTTGGCTTGCACGTGAATAGAAAATCTTTTGAATTGAATTGAATATTATTTGATCTATTATGTGAATGTTACTTAAACAATGGGTGAATGGCTGTGTGTGTGTGTGTGTGTGTGTGTGTGTGTGTGTGTGTGTACGTGCGTGCATGTGTGTGTGTGTGTGTGTGTGTGTGTGTGTGTGTGTGTGTGTGTGTGTGTGTGTGTGTGTGTGTGTGTGTGAGTGAGTGAGTGTTGCATGTGTGTGTGTGTGTGTGTGTGTGTGTGTGTGTGTGTGTGTGTGTGTGTGTGTGTGTCTGTGTGTGAGTGAGTGAGTGTTGCATGTGTGTGTGTGTGTGTGTGTGTGTGTGTGTGTGTGTGTGTGTGTGTGTGTGTGTCTGTGTGTGAGTGAGTGAGTGTTGCATGTGTGTGTGTGTGTGTGTGTGTGTGTGTGTGTGTGTGTGTGTGTGTGTGTGTGTGTGTGTGTGTGTGTGTGTGTCTGTGTGTGTGTGTGTGTGTGTGTGTGTGTGTGTGTCTGTGTGTGTGTGTGTGTGTGTGTGTGTGTGTGTGTGTGTGTGTACATACTATCACTGTCTTTGTCATGCCCCATGCATTGAGCTAAGTTAAGGTATTCTAATCTTATCAACATCAGGAAATTCCTCCTTATAACGGATTTGGTTCTCCAGAGGACTCCCTGCAGTCCTGCCTGGCTCTAGTGCCGCAGCCTCCCAAGAAGGACTTCATCAAGATGTTGGAGAATGATGGGAAGATACTGCGATTTGCTGCTGTCATGGTGCGTGTTGGACCGGAGTACCCGTGACCATTAAGGGATTGTGTGCATGTGTTGTAGAAGTCACGGGAGCCCATCATGCATGTCATGTTCAGCAAGTATCATTTGGCAATCATATCATCTATGCTATGCTTACACTGGGAGCAACTGTGTACACGTACGTACGTATGTGTTTGTACTCTGTTGGGTATACTTAGGGTGTGTACAATGTAGATATTTGTGTGTACAATATACATGTACTCTATTGTATGTGATTAATACACAAGTATTTCGGACAGTATACAGTACATTCAGACACGTACAAACATGTATGTACACCCAATGTGTGAGTGTTGTGTGTGTGTGTGTGTGTGTGTGTGTGTGTGTGTGTGTGTGTGTGTGTTGTGAGGATGTGTGTGTGTGAGTGAGTGTTGTGTGTGTGTGTGTGTGTCCTCCTCTCTTGGACTTCATACCTTCATTTCTAGTTCAGAGATTTCGACTGATTCAGTGTTGCCCATTATGCCTAACAATTGCTTGTTATGGGCCATCAGATTGTAGTGGTTTCATGTTCTATTGGGTAATCCCATTCAGTTTCATCACCAGCTGCTTTTCATTTTCACCTCTGTGATCCCATGTGTACCTGCATATTTATGATCTCTCTGTGTCACAGTCACTATCCTTGGCTACTGTTGTTGATGGTGATATCAAACCTGAAATACACCTACATACATATGTGCATATGTGCATGTACACAGATAGATGCAGTGCAACTTGCTAGTAAGTACTTTGAAAAGCACACTAAATCTACTTTTTCAGTTAGGGTTACTGGTTGACATAGTGTACATGAACTAGGGACCAAGTGAAGTGTACATAAGCACATACAGTATATACATACTAACCAGGAGTGTGTATGTATGTACCAATCACAGTACTTGCGATGTGGTATACTTACAGCGTTGCACTGAGCAGTGAAGGGCACACCAAGGTACTCACTGTCAGCATCGGTCGACATTGATAACATGGCAAGGGACTTAGCAAAGTGCCTATTGACCTGGAGTGAACCAGGATACCTACCTAGCAAGTTGTACTGTGGTTTAGCTAGCTCAGCTAATGTTCCCATGACTAGCTGTCTTCAAAGGCTGATAATGGGCATCTGTCAATGTCTGGGGATAAGGTGTTAATTGTCATCAATCAATCAACTGAATCTTGTCTCCTGGCTCAACAGTTAACACATGGTGTTTTAACATACACTTCAAATTAATATTACAATGTAGTTGATTGGATCCACATAATACATTTTTTTCTTTTCAAATGAGAAAATCCATGTTATCATTAGCTGTGTGTTACATATATAGGATTCTCCAAGTCCTGAGGATGAAAATAGAAAGTTCATTATATCTTATCGACTGTCAGATGATATGATGTCAATCTATGAGCCCCCACAAAGGTGTGTGCGTGTGTGTGTCAGTGTTAGTTCTGTGTACAGTGTCTGTATGTAAGGGACATACGTACCTACATTTGTGTATGTCTGTGTGAGTAAATGTGTGTGTGTGTGTGTGTGTGTGTGTGTGTGTGCGCGCGAGTTTGCAGGAGACAAGACCAATGTTCTGGCATATGTACAATCACCAATTGTCCCCACCTGACAGTGCAGACTCTGTGAACAGGATATGAGTGAAGTAATAGAAAATGATTTAATCACCTGTCTGTTGTCATGGTGACATCACTTACTCTAGCCCCCTGTTCCCCCTAGAAATGCTGGAATCTTAGGTGGAAAGTTCCTTGAATTCCGTAAAGTGCCAAAGCCCGGCAATGACACAGAGCCCACATTTTACCGACCTCAGGACTTCGCCATGGGATCAACCATAGAGGTACTGAAACACAAGTTCATCATCACCGACGCTGACCTGTACGTGCTCAAATACATGGAGGCACACAGAGAGGAGTTCCCTGATGACATCATCGAATCCTTGAGGAAGAAACACCCTGAATACAAGAGCTAGACTGTCCACCAACTGGCACTGTCACATAATAGGCTTGTGCATGAGCTTTATCATATTATCCCAACTGGTAGCGTATTGTCCAATGGTAATGTGGTAAATGGGCAGATCACAGACATGTCAACAAGACACTAATTGGGTAAATGACCACTCAGCTCACTGACAAAGCAAATAGTCTACCTTGACAATGATCAGTGTTAGTTGTGTTTGCTAACACACCTCAACAATTCCTCTTCATGAGTGACACAGGAACACAGCATGTGTTCCTTTGTTGTATGTTTGTCTTCTTGGAGAGCTACCATACTTGTGCATTCACACTCCTCACATCAGATATTTTTAGATAATTTGTAGATGTGCAACTACACACACATACACATGTACATGCCTTCACCTGCAGTGTCATTTTGCATGTACATGTACCAACATCAGGTACACATGTGTACCATGCAGATCTCTCTATGAGTACTGTATGTTAGTAACCTAAACATAGTTAAAAATTGCACCACTGAATCAATACAAATGAATCTGCTATCCATCTGCTTGTTATCTCGCAAACTAAGTGACATACTAAGCAGTGTGGTCATGTAATTGAATGCCTATCAGCAGCTGTGTAGGCTTACCTACAATAGTAAAACCTTACAAACTAGGCAGAATAGAGGAACTTCCTCTACAGCCGTAGATACTGGCACACACACAGCCATAGTGTCAACACTGACAAGACTTCCACATTGATATACACAGTATCAATAAAACATGTGAATGGAACTGAAGAGATACACAATAACATGAGAGAAATGGAGACAAAATTAATTGTTGTTTAGTAATTAATTTTGAGAAATAAATTAAGAATACATGAAATAATGATCATTTACTGAAGGCTTTGGCTTTCAAGTTCACTTTAGCAACTAGATCTAATGCTTTCATCTCTGATGATGTAAATGTGTCCGTGGTCCCATCAACTAGCAATGAAGAGAACCAGTAAATGCACTCATCGGTAGAGAATCAAGGCTATTGCACTTAAAGGGAATAAAAAATAGACGACTACAAGCAATCTACATCAATTATAAAGTAAACCAACCGTAAGTTACTTCCACCAAAGGAGGTGAGCTTACTCCTTTAACTTCTGTGACGATACGACATTTTGGATTGGAAGTTTTCATTTTCTGACAATTTACTCGTCTCAAAAACTCCCTGAAAAACAAATTTGCTGAAATATAAAGTGTATTATACAGCTTATGAATATTTTTGTACCTTGCAGATGTGCTTTTGGGATCATAAGCTGAAAAGGAAATCCTGATTTTGCTCAAGTTAGCTAGAGAAAAACCTCTTATGGCAGCCATTTTCTGCGATTGCGTAAACTCGTGATGCACAAAGCGCCCAACTCAAAAATGTGTTAAAATGGCTGACAAAAGACGCAACTAAAGGCTTTCGAACTTTGAAGCTTTTTGACTGACCGAGCCTTTTTTCTCGAAGTTCAAAACTTTCATTTCTTATAGAGTAAGTTAATGTCAACTTTTGTTAACTGTTGTTGCATATCTTTTATATTTCATATAAATATAGCATGCATGTTTATTCATTGTGATATGATACCCAATGCGGTACTTTGCGCCCGTCAAAATACTTACATTGTTGCTGAGTGAGACTATTCTTCTAACGAAATACCTTTTTTTCTCATTTTCTTGTGATATGATGTACACTTTAAGGTTGATATGTTGTATGATATTGTATGTACTCAAACTGGCTCGTTAATCCTGGTGTTTCTGTGAGTCAACTATAGCGTCAAGTGGTGCTTTGAGGTGATACATTTATGACCACGACTGGTGACTCTATCGATCTGGTGTGCTAGTTTGAATGGCTGCAAGCCTATTCTCATTCTTTGTAGACAGTGGCTCATGTTTCATACCAAAACATTAAATCCAAAAAAATTGCTAAGAATTAATTAAGCAATTGTATATAGTATTTGGATTCATGCAAAATTTGGAGTTGATGTTGCTTGGTTGATCAGTATGTATACATATTGCACAAGTTGTGGGTGTAACCTAGCATCTTAAGAATAATAATATTGTATGTGTGTGTGCCTACACTTGCTTGTGTGTGTGTGTGTGTGTGTGTGTGTGTGTGTGTGTGTGTGTGTGTGTGTGTGTGTGTGTTTGTGTGTGTGCCTACAACTGCCTGTGTGCTGCTGATGATTCTGTAGACACCTGGGTGTTTATAATGTCATTGCTTTGTGTTTCAATATCAATTCAAAACAGTGAAAATGTAATAAACTTTTCGTGTACCTATGTGTGTGTGTTGTTTGTGTGTTGTGTATGTGTGTGTGTTGTGCTAATCCTGTTCACTATTCAAATTATGCACTTTTGTTCATTAGAGTACCCTCAAGACATAACACATCATTGTTAGTGTTTGGTCCTCCTTGCAACCCACCCAAGTACACACAGCAGTCAGTGCTGTATGTTGATCTTGTGAGTCTGTGGGTTTTATGTGATGCTGTGTCGAATTGCAATGAACTCGACTCGTCACAATTGTGAGTACCCTCGGATGAGGCCCACTGGGGAAGACTGGCGTGAGGACGGATGGAGATACCAGCAGAAGAGGTATGATACAAGGTACAGAGCTCGCAGAGAGAGGTACAGGGAGAGGTCCAGGTCAAACCAGCTGGTGGACAGGAGAACCAAGAAGCACAGTAGAAGAACTGGGAGATCTCGGAGTAGATTACGAGTCTCTGATGAGTATTACTCCCGTAGAGATTACTCAGACCATCCAGGACAGGTGGGTTACTGCTGGTCTGCACTGTACAGTCTAGCGTGCTCTACTGCAGCACACTCGTGTGTAGAGATCATTATAATATTCAACTGTGCGTATGTCCTATATACACAATGTGTTGCACGCGAAGCCACTTAAAACCCAATGAATATCATTAACAGATACCCTACTAGTTTTCCGACGAAGCAGAAAACCCGCTTCGTATAATACGGCCCATGTACCGGAGTTAGAGGAAAAGGGACTAGTAGGAGCCTTATTCAACTGCTTTACTGTTGCCGCTGTATCTTTTTGTATCTCCCTATTCTGTATACCTGTTGTACGCATTGTACTTGGCGCGATGCTGGCAATGTGTGTTGGGAAAACGGCCGATTCGACCGCCTCCACGACTGGCGCGTTCCACCACCAGACCGTTAGTAGCCAGAAGGCGAGATGGATGAAGAACAACCCAGGTGGTGGACCAGGGCGTGTTGTGCCGCAAACAACGAATAAGTCCAGTCGACTGGAAGATCGCTTCAAGGACAAAGACCCGAAGGAACGAACCGTCGTTCGGGACGACGAAGAAGGCCACCTCATTTACAAGCCTGGAGACATCCTGGACAGCAGATGTAATTAATCACCATCTTTATTTCCTTTACCAGTTTATGTATCTAGTGTGGGTCCTCTTACATCGATCAATAGTGTGTTTGTATTGTGTGTGTGTGTGGTGGTACTCACGCATTGATGTCCGCGTAACTGCCTATGCGTCATCGCGAGATATGTTCGCGAGTAGTAGGAGTACGTAGACAGTGGACGTCCCCTGTTCACCCTGTCCTCTTTCTTACTCATAGATGAAATAACGAGGACTTTAGGTCAAGGAACGTTTGGTAAAGTGGTGGCCTGTAGAGATAGGTGAGTCTAGAGGATTTGTGTGTATGTGTGTGTGTGTGTGTGTGTGTGTGTGTGTGTGTGTGTGTGCATCGGGCGTATTACTGTGTGCCGTTGTCCTGAATCGGCCTGTGTTACCGTCCTACACAACTGAATGGTTCTTCCGCATGAGTGGTATTCTGGTCATGTGCAACTGACAAGGCTGTGTATTTGTTATGGATCTGCTTTGTTATTAAAGTGTAATATCATTATGTGTACTGTATGTGAACTTGTTTTGTTTTCGGTGTGTCCTCTGCTCACGTCCATATTCGAGGAGTTCGTTGATGTGTGGGTCGCAATCAATACATCTCTGAAGGAAGCTCTTGTCTGGGTAGAGGTGTGGAGAATAGAGTGTTCTTTGGTGCATGACTGGGTCCCTAGCGACTTCCCACTGCGCAGTCTCCAGGCACTTGTTAACACTGAGTGTACTGCCAGTACCGAATGCGTGTGAAGCGAGACCATTAGTTGCCACTAAAAGCGGCCATCTGCTGTTCTTAAACCTCAACAGGTGTTTTTTTTCTACCAGTGGTGATGATCTTTGATACTCTAGCTGCTTTCACTGCGAGAGTCTCCTGTAGGTCCAGTGCATGACCAAACCCCTAACATTCACCACATGCTTGTTCGTGGTGGATCGTGTGTACATGTGAGGTCAAGCTGTGTACTATACTCTGGTTGAGTGGTGGGTATAGTGTGTACTGTACTCTGGTTGAGTGGTGGGTATAGCGTGTACTGTACTCTGGTTGAGTGGTGGGTATAGCGTGTACTGTACTCTGGTTGAGTGGTGGGTGTAGCGTGTACTGTACTCTGGTTGAGTGGTGGGTATAGCATGTACTGTACTCTGGTTGAGTGGTGGGTATAGCGTGTACTGTACTCTGGTTGAGTGGTGGGTATAGCGTGTACTGTACTCTGGTTGAGTGGTGGGTGTAGTGTGTACTATACTCTGGTTGAGTGGTGGGTATAGTGTGTACTGTACTCTGGTCGAGTGGTGGGTATAGTGTGTACTGTACTCTGGTTGAGTGGTGGGTATAGCGTGTACTGTACTCTCAGATTCATTTGGTGCTTCCTTCTCTTCAATTTCTTTCTTGACAAACTGTTTTTTTTTCTGTTTTGTAAGAAGTGCATCACCACTAATGGGTTCATTTTCTATATTGGGTGTCACATACATGTGCATACACAATGGAAGTGCCTGCTGTAATGGGTGGCTGTGTGTTCTCTACTTGAGAACTCTATCCATCACGTCATTTGCAAGCTTTGTGCTAATGCAACTGTCTATTTTCTGTACTAGGTACTGTGATGACAAATCACACACGCACACACACACACACACATGCACACACACACACACACACACACACACACACACACACAGCACACACACACACACACAGTATTACAACAATGTTGAAGCCACTTCCTAAGCGTCCTATTCATCTCTGTCCTACTACCCTCTGGTCTGGATTCACACTAACTCAATAAAGCGTTCTATTGACTCCTATTGTATATTGTAAAGTAACGATGTACACACTCCAGCTCTGTATTGAAACGTTGCTGAGAAGAAGACAAACCTGCTAATGAAACTCATTCACACAGCTCAACAGAATTAGTGTCAAAGGTGTTCTTGTGAAATTGATAAGACAGACCATATGGTGGCGAGCTGTGGAACCCTTTTCAGTGTAATGTTATATCACCCAGCAGTGGCACTTGTCTGTGTGCTCTCACTTTGTAGGTTATATGATTAGTTTCTCCATTACCAACTGATCAGAACTGAGTGCTGGCCCTAATTCAATCAGGTCACCTCGCTCTATTCCCATGGCTCCAGCACCTCCCAACTGCTGGCCCTAGTCTAGCTCTGCTGTCATCACTGGCAGGAAGTTATGGTGGCTGGAGTCTTGAGGTTCACTTCGTATATGTACGTACATACTTTGTACAGTGGTGTTGGTGAGAATTGTCAATATTGAGGGTGTGTGTGGTGAAGATGCCTCTAGGGAGGGGTGTGTGG
>OZ026561.1:212500-217500 GCA_964020155.1 Chondrilla cf. caribensis
AGGCCATATCTGACACTGGAACAACAAGAATTGTATGAAGTTTTGGAGAGACTGGTTCGAAGTGGTGGTCACTTCTAGTGAACAGCAAAAATGCTTCATGAACTCCATGTGCCAGCAGACGGATTGGACATGTTTATTTATTCTTAAAATTATTTTGTTTTGCTTGTTTTCTGTATATAATTGTAACCAGTAAGCAAAAGGATGTGCAATTTATAAAACTATAATTGGTTTGCTGTAGTAACAGAATAAACAACCAACAATGAGCATTATTAATTAATATGAATATTATCTGAAAATTTCAGATAATTTATTAATAATTTCATTTCTCGGAGACTGAGCTATGTAGATACATGGCAACATGCAATATTATTTCATGCAGATAAGAACACCAATAGCTCACATCAAGTATATACTAAACGTATTAACTTGTACGTACACATACACAGACAGTGTCTATACAATTTCCTCCACCACGGTCTCCGGGACGGCCACCCTTTGCCTTCTCAACACCGCGGCTACTCTTGTTCTGACCTTCAGTCCAAAAGAGGACGTCCAGATGAGGTGTGCCGGCATTAGACCATAAATAAACACGAATCCCGCAGGAACAATAATGGTTGAAGCAAGAAGGCTGATGAACGGAGACAAAAAACTAGACACGGTGACCCCAAGTAATGTGGCCAAAATACAGCGCCATTTTCTCTTGAACTGACGTCTGTATATCTGAAATGGAAGTCAAGACCTTGTATATATGAATTGCATACCAAGATCACACACACACACACACACACACACACACACACACACACACACACACAGTGAGTGAGGCCTCTCCATACCCACCTGCATCCCCACCAGCACAGGTATGGTGATGGTCAGTGTTGGAAAGAGTATGAAAGAAATGAGAAATATCCCGAGAGGTGCCATCAACCAGATGATGGTTCTTATGATCCACTTCTTCCTAGAGGTCCACCTTTGTTGGCCCCACAGAGTACAGCCGGTTGGACTGAAGGAAGTAGGAACAATTCAGACATGTGACCAGTGACCCAGGGTGAACACCAGCTCAGGAGTGTACAGACATGTGACCAGTGACCCAGGGTGAACACCAGCTCAGGAGTGTACAGACATGTGACCAGTGACCCAGGGTGAACACCAGCTCAGGAGTGTACAGACATGTGACCAGTGACCCAGGGTGAACACCAGCTCAGGAGTGTACAGACATGTGAACAGTGACCCAGGGTGAACACCAGCTCAGGCGTGTACAGACATGTGAACAGTGACCCAGGGTGAACACCAGCTCAGGCGTGTACAGACATGTGACCAGTGACCCAGGGTGAACACCAGCTCAGGAGTGTACAGATTTAATCCTCCTTCTTGGTGATATGATTAAATACGATTAAAATTATGTGAAGAATTTATTCACTGACAGTGATGATCTCATTGTCTGCCATTCAATAATCACGATATTCACAATATTCACAACAGAGGATTATCGGTGTATTATTGTGTGTGAGATTCAGTGTATCCGCCCAACACCAACCTAATGAATGTCCTACAATGAGCTAGTGGGGACACAACACACTGCATAGCGGGAAAATAGTTCATTTGCGAGATCCTTACAAGCCGATATATCACAAAACAAATGCAAAATACTGTATAGTGGGAAATTTCGCGGACAAAATTTTCACAGATTTTGCGGTTAGCCTAACATCTGTGAAAATAAAATCTGTGAATTAGGTGTTCTCATTCTATCATGTGACTGTGGCCAGCATCCGCAAATTTTCATTTTTGGAGCCATCCGCAAAAATTTTGTCCTGCAAAAATTTCCCGCTATACGGTATTATCATACAAATTGCATAATTAATACCATGAAATGCTTGTTTGAACGTGAAATTGCAAAAATTGCATAATTTTTTCCATGAATTTTTCCACTATACAGTACTGATATAAAAGCTGCCATGCAGTTACCATAGCAACACCAATCTCTGTGTGGTAGCCTACCTGAAGAAATGCATCCCCCCAACGGGCTGGAGACAAAGCCAACAAAAGTCACACGCACAACATGTGCATGTCATGTGATTACAGGACCCATCCTCAATCTTCTCCACCAACGAACTACATCGTGGACACTTCTTATACTTGATGTCCTCCAGCTGCCCCTGGGGTGTTACCTTGGCGACGGCACCACTGATTAGTCCGCTCTGCTGCTGGGACTGACCCAAATCGTCGTATTCGCATCGACTCCGACCGTGATAGGCCTTCTTACACTTGTAACAGAATTCTTTCCCACATTCCGGTCTTCTACAACGAAAGTAGTTGGGTGGACACCCGGTCAAATCTTCCGATATTTCCGCATACGGGCAGTCCGGGGCGGGACAAAATCTAGCGTTTTTCATCTTTGAGAGGCATC
Organism: Chondrilla cf. caribensis; assembly: GCA_964020155.1. NCBI lineage: Eukaryota > Metazoa > Porifera > Demospongiae > Chondrillida > Chondrillidae > Chondrilla > Chondrilla cf. caribensis. The sequence continues at coordinate 214,908 of OZ026561.1, forward strand.
TTCTCAGAGAGAAGTCCAGATACTTTGAGAAAGTGTCTTTGTCGGTACATTCTCTGACTAGCGATACATCAACTGATGAAGTACACTCAAGACAACACAAATCCACTCTCGAATCCTTTATCTCCAGGGAGTAGTAATAGTTTAGACACTTCCAACAGAAGCGGTGATTACAAGGTGACAGAAGGAGAGTATCAGCCAATGATTTCTCTTCGAAACAAATCGGACACGTAAAAGAATCGTTCTTTTTCGAGGATTCTTTCAACTGAGTCGCCATGTCTTCGGACCAGGAAGGAAAACAATGACGTCATGTGGTTTCTAAATATAAGCACAGTATAATAGTCCGTAGTTTGTATAGCTTGTGTGGAATGGAAAACAATGTAAACACTCAACAAATCCTCGTATAAGAGAGAAAACCATTATTGATTCAACATTGATGTATACAAGACAAAGGAAAAAAAAAAGAAAAGTTAGTTTTAATTTAATTTTAAGCACATAGGTGTAACCTCTGGACACAGTTAGCACATAGTGACATGGAGTACATGCTGAAAACGCTACACGGGCAAGATGAGAAACTAAAGCAAAAGAAATACATCCTTCACACCTGGTACCTGATAATATAAAACAGTGCACAAAGTATACACAAGAAATAACAATTGCAAGCAACAGTGAATAAATGGGATAGGCCACTGGTGATAGTTTCCTGGCTGTCAACATTGACAGGACTCAACTGACAACAAAGTGAATTTGGCATGGCTAGAACCCCACTAGGGGACCACACTAGGGTGTGGCTTCCTCCCCTGCCACCATCAGATGGTAGTTCACTTCTACTGTTGCTACCCTAAAGACACAATATGATGATATCACAGACACTGATACCTTACATACATTATACAATTTTAATCCATACACCAGACTGTATGTTTAAATTATACAAATTAATGTTATTATTATGAATCCATGGGCGGCAACGGGTCCACAAACGCGGGAGGGCGGTAAGAGTTTGGGGAGAGACCCTTTTGAAACCATAGAAATTCTCGGACACGCATCACGTGTCATACAGTCTATCCATAGATGCTCTAAACCACGTAACGGTTACGTAGTTTAGAGTCTCTATAGTCTATCTTCCCCTTCATGCACCGAACCCGGTCTTCCGACGATTCACTAGGCTGTTTCAAAGTGTAAGATATCACTAGGAATCCATGCTGAAGAGGATGTTGGCATGAAGTCCCAAAAGGTAATTCTCCGGAAGCACCGTGATCTCCCCAAGCACCTCCAGTTCAACCGATATGTTCGAACAGGCTACAGACCCCTATTGAATGCGAAAGAGTGTTTAAAGAGCTTGTTTTACTTACACAATGAAACGTTCAACATCTATAGTCATTGTGAGTTAGTTCTCAGGACCTGTTAGTCGACTAGTCATTCAAGTAAAGTCATTTATAACCTATTTCATCTTCCTACCTGTAGTGTTTGCCTTCATTTTCTTTGCTACCTCTTGGTCGGCCTATCTGCCCCTTTGGAACGCGGGATCCACTAGAATTAACATTTTTGTGACAATTCATTTTTTGATAACCACACTGCCGTTTCTAGCCAGCGTGGCCTACCATGTGTTCATGCCGCACGTCAGCGGGTGTGGGACCTACCAGTGTCTGCTGAAGGTGGACGTGGTAGGGGTGTGGTGTATCACATCTCTGGGGGCGGTGCCCCAGTTGACCACAGTGATGTGCTGCCACGCCCTTTTACGTGTGGGAGGGATGATCACATATTTTGCGGTATCCCTCGTTGTATTGTGGATAATATTGATGTATGACTCTGCACGACACCGAGTGATAGCTCTGACCGTCCAGTATCTGTTTCGTGTTGGACTCCACATCTTCCGATTGTGTCCCTTAAGCGGAGGACACCCTTATGCCTTTACGTTGATGACGGTTGTTGATCTACTTGCAGCCCCTGGGGCTCTTATTAATGGACTGAAAGTCCCTGAAAGATGGTTACCAGGGAAAGTTGACTACATTGGCAACGGGCACACACTCATGCATGTGATATCATTCTTCGTGGTACTTGTGAGCAAACGAGCGTTTCTCCTTGACCTGGAGTGGTACATGGACAACCCATGTACGTATCATCTGCGTGGCAGGACATGATCAGCTGTACAGAGCTGTTATGCTGTGTGGTGTATTTAAAATAGTATTATTTTTCATTAATTAAATGATGTTGACACTTGTATGGCTTAATAGTAAATAATTATAAGTAATAATGTAAACTTATTCGTGATGGATTTCATGTACAGTTAATAATGTAGTGCATTTCGATTAGTGTAATTAATAAATCAGCGAATCAAAATATACCAGTTTATTCATGGATAGTATTACATTAGCCATTCAGATTAATGGCTGACACAGCCGATCCACACAATACATGCACTAACATATCAACTTTAATTATTATGTAGATATGCAGATGTATATATGATATTTTACATGAATTCATCACATATAATAATCAGAGCATTAATTCATTAATTACAGTAAATTCTTAAGTTATCGCTATTCACTATTGTATATTCTTTGCATACATGGATTGATTAAATGAAGTG
>OZ026561.1:222500-265000 GCA_964020155.1 Chondrilla cf. caribensis
TCTGAAACGATTCCCATCTCAATAGGTGACCTGTAACCCCATCTACATTGGAAGGTGCTTAATATTTTTTCAATGTATGGGAGAGTATAGGAGAGAAAACGCTAAGCACCTTTTTGCATAGCTCATGGGGGAGGGGGCGTGTCAACTTGATATTTTAGACAAATCTAGCTGGGGACGTGAACTAACTTCTAAAACAATTCCCATCTCAATAGGTGACCCGTAACCCCAGCTACATTGGAAGGTGCTTAATATTTTTTCAATGTACATGGGAGAGTATAGGAGAGAAAACGCTAAGCACCTTTTTGCATAGCTCATGGGGGAGGGGGCGTGTCAACTTGATATTTAAGACAGACCTAGCTGGGGACGTGAGCTAACTTCTAAAACAATTCCCATCTCAATAGGTGACCCGTAACCCCATCTACATTGGAAGGTGCTTAATATTTTTTCAATGTATGGGAGAGTATAGGAGAGAAAACGCTAAGCACCTTTTTGCATAGCTCATGGGGGAGGGGGCGTGTCAACTTGATATTTTAGACAAATCTAGCTGGGGACGTGAACTAACTTCTAAAACAATTCCCATCTCAATAGGTGACCCGTAACCCCAGCTACATTGGAAGGTGCTTAATATTTTTTCAATGTACATGGGAGAGTATAGGAGAGAAAACGCTAAGCACCTTTTTGCATAGCTCATGGTGGAGGGGGCGTGTCAACTTGATATTTAAGACAGACCTAGCTGGGGACGTGAGCTAACTTCTAAAACAATTCCCATCTCAATAGGTGACCCGTAACCCCATCTACATTGGAAGGTGCTTAATATTTTTTCAATGTATGGGAGAATATGGGAGAGAAAACGCTAAGCACCTTTTTGCATAGCTCATGGGGGAGGGGGTGTGTCAACTTGATATTTTAGACTAATCTAGCTGGGGACGTGAACTAACTTCTAAAACAATTCCCATCTCAATAGGTGACCCGTAACCCCAGCTACGTTGGAAGGTGCTTAATATTTTTTCAATGTACGTACATGGGAGAGTATGGGAGAGAAAATGCTAAGCACCTTTTTGCATAGCTCATGGGGGAGGGGGCGTGTCAACTTGATATTTAAGACAGACCTAGCTGGGGACGTGAACTAACTTCTGAAACAATTCCCATCTCAATAGGTGACCCGTAACCCCATCTACATTGGAAGGTGCTTAATATTTTTTCAATGTACATGGGAGAGTATAGGAGAGAAAACGCTAAGCACCTTTTTGCATAGCTCATGGGGGAGGGGGCGTGTCAACATGACATTTTAGTCTAATCTAGCTGGGGACGTGAGCTAACTTCTGAAACGATTCCCATCTCAATAGGTGACCCGTAACCCCATCTACATTGGAATATGCTTAATATTTTTTCACTGGAGAGTATGGGAGAGAAAACACTAAGCACCTTTTTGCATAGCTCATGGGGGAGGGGGCGTGTCAACATGACATTTTAGTCTAATCTAGCTGGGGACGTGAGCTAACTTCTGAAACAATTCCCATCTCAAGGATGGTGCTATGGCCAAAATTTGGCCATAGCACCACCTTGAATAACAAGGGTTACAGAGCACACAAAGTGATGGGAAGTGTTTCATAACTTAGTTCACATCTCCAACTAGATTTGTTGAAAATATCAGGGCGACACGCCCCCTCTCCCACGAGATATGCAGGATGGTGCTATGCCCAAAATTTGGCCATAGCACCACCTTGAATAACAAGGGTTACAGAGCACACAAAGTGATGGGAAGTGTTTCATAACTTAGGTCACATCTCCAACTAGATTTGTTGAAAATATCAGGGTGACACGCCCCATCTTCCACGAGATATGCAGGATGGTGCTAAGTGTATTTTTTCCCTATTCTCCCCCATACATTGACTGTGGTGCTATGGCCAAAATTTGGCCATAGCACCACCTTGAATAACAAGGGTTACAGAGAACACAAAGTGATGGGAAGTGTTTCATAACCTAGTACACATCTCCAGCTAGATGTGTTGAAAATATCAGGGTGACACGCCCCCTCACCCATGAGCTATTCAAGATGGTGCTGAGTGCCTTTTCCCCTATTCTCCCCATACATTGACCTTGGTGCTATGGCCAAAATTTGGCCATACCACCACCTTGAATAACAAGGGTTACAGAGAACACAAAGTGATGGGAAGTGTTTCATAACTTAGTTCACATCTCCAACTAGATTTGTTGAAAATATCAGGGCGACACGCCCCCTCTCCCACGAGCTATGCAGGATGGTGCTATGGCCAAAATTTGGCCATAGCACCACCTTGAATAACAAGGGTTACAGAGCACACAAAGTGATGGGAAGTGTTTCATAACTTAGTTCACATCTCCAACTAGATTTGTTGAAAATATCAGGGTGACACGCCCCTTCTCCCACGAGATATGCAGGATGGTGCTAAGTGCATTTTTCCCTATTCTCCCCCATACATTGACTGTGGTGCTATGGCCAAAATTTGGCCATAGCACCACCTTGAATAACAAGGGTTACAAAGCACACAAGAACATGGGAAGTGTTTCATAACTTAGTTCACATCTCCAACTAGATGTGTTGAAAATATCAGGGTGACACACCCCCTCACCCACGAGCTATTCAAGATGGTGCTGAGTGCCTTTTCCCCTATTCTCCCCATACATTGACCGTGGTGCTATGGCCAAAATTTGGCCATAGCACCACCTTGAATAACAAGGGCTACAAAACACACAAAGAGATGGGAAGTGTTTCATAACCTAGTACACATCTCCAGCTAGATGTGTTGAAAATATCAGGGTGACACGCCCCCTCACCCATGAGCTATTCAAGATGGTGCTGAGTGCCTTTTCCCCTATTCTCCCCATACATTGACCTTGGTGCTATGGCCAAAATTTGGCCATACCACCACCTTGAATAACAAGGGTTACAGAGCACACAAAGTGATGGGAAGTGTTTCATAACTTAGTTCACATCTCCAACTAGATTTGTTGAAAATATCAGGGCGACATGCCCCCTCTCCCACGAGCTATGCAGGATGGTGCTATGGCCAAAATTTGGCCATACCACCACCTTGAATAACAAGGGTTACAAAGCACACAAGAACATGGGAAGTGTTTCATAACTTAGTTCACATCTCCAGCTAGATGTGTTGAAAATATCAGGGTGACACGCCCCCTCACCCATGAGCTATGCAAGATGGTGCTGAGTGCCTTTTCCCCTATTCTCCCCATACATTGACCGTGGTGCTATAGCCAAAATTTGGCCATAGCACCACCTTGAATAACAAGGGTTACAAAGTACACAAGAACATGGGAAGTGTTTCATAACTTAGTTCACATCTCCAGCTAGATGTGTTGAAAATATCAGAGTGACACGCCCCCTCACCCATGAGCTATTCAAGATGGTGCTGAGTGCCTTTTCCCCTATTCTCCCCATACATTGACCGTGGTGCTATGGCCAAAATTTGGCCATAGCACCACCTTGAATAACAAGGGCTACAAAACACACAAAGAGATGGGAAGTGTTTCATAACTTAGTTCACATCTCCAGCTAGATGTGTTGAAAATATCAGGGCGACACGCCCCCTCTCCCATGAGCTATTCAAGATGGTGCTGAGTGCCTTTTCCCCTATTCTCCCCATACATTGACCGTGGTGCTATGGCCAAAATTTGGCCATAGCACCACCTTGAATAACAAGGGTTACAAAGCACACAAGAACATGGGAAGTTTTTCATAACCTAGTACACATCTCCAGCTAGATGTGTTGAAAATATCAGAGTGACACGCCCCCTCACCCATGAGCTATGCAAGATGGTGCTGAGTGCCTTTTCCCCTATTCTCCCCATACATTGACCGTGGTGCTATGGCCAAAATTTGGCCATAGCACCACCTTGAATAACAAGGGCTACAAAGCACACAAAGTGATGGGAAGTGTTTCATAACTTAGCTCACATCTCCAGCTAGATGTGTTGAAAATATCAGGGTGACACGCCCCCTCACCCACGAGCTATGCAAGATGGTGCTAAGTGTATTTTTTCCCTATTCTCCCCTTACATTGACTGTGGTGCTATGGCCAACATTTGGAATATTTGAATAACAAGGGCTACAAAGCATACGTGCATTAATACATTTGTATGTACAGTCCAATATTGAGTTGCTATAGATCTCTTGGTGACTGGCCACGGAATTTCACATCTTGTGGCTGGTCACCACGGACAGCCCAGTATCCGCATCAAACTTGATGATACAAATATGTATATACGTATATATGTGATATGTAGGTGACCCGTAACCCCAGCTACATTGGAAGGTGCTTAATATTTTTTCAATGTATGGGAGAGTATAGGAGAGAAAACGCTAAGCACCTTTTTGCATAGCTCATGGGGGAGGGGGTGTGTCAACTTGATATTTAAGACAGACCTAGCTGGGGACGTAAGCTAACATCTGAAACAATTCCCATCTCAATAGGTGACCTGTAACCCCATCTACATTGGAAGGTGCTTAATATTTTTTCAATGTATGGGAGAGTATAGGAGAGAAAATGCTAAGCACCTTTTTGCATAGCTCATGGGGGAGGGGGCGTGTCAACATGACATTTTAGTCTAATCTAGCTGGGGACGTGAACTAACTTCTGAAACGATTCCCATCTCAATAGGTGACCCGTAACCCCAGCTACATTGGAAGGTGCTTAATATTTTTTCAATGTATGGGAGAGTATAGGAGAGAAAACGCTAAGCACCTTTTTGCATAGCTCATGGGGGAGGGGGCGTGTCAACATGACATTTTAGTCTAATCTAGCTGGGGACGTGAACTAACTTCTGAAACGATTCCCATCTCAATAGGTGACCCGTAACCCCAGCTACATTGGAAGGTGCTTAATATTTTTTCAATGTATGGGAGAGTATAGGAGAGAAAACGCTAAGCACCTTTTTGCATAGCTCATGGGGGAGGGGGCGTGTCAACATGACATTTTAGTCTAATCTAGCTGGGGACGTGAACTAACTTCTGAAACGATTCCCATCTCAATAGGTGACCCGTAACCCCAGCTACGTTGGAAGGTGCATAATATTTTTTCAATGTATGGGAGAGTATAGGAGAGAAAACGCTAAGCACCTTTTTGCATAGCTCATGGGGTGGGGGCGTGTCAATTTGATATTTAAGACAGACCTAGCTGGGGACGTGAGCTAACTTCTGAAACAATTCCCATCTCAATAGGTGACCCGTAACCCCAGCTACATTGGAAGGTGCTTAATATTTTTTCAATGTATGGGAGAGTATAGGAGAGAAAACGCTAAGCACCTTTTTGCATAGCTCATGGGGTGGGGGCGTGTCAACTTGATATTTTAGTCTAATCTAGCTGGGGACGTGAACTAACTTCTAAAACAATTCCCATCTCAATAGGTGACCCGTAACCCCATCTACATTGGAATATGCTTAATATTTTTTCACTGGAGAGTATAGGAGAGAAAACACTAAGCACCTTTTTGCATAGCTCATGGGGGAGGGGGCGTGTCAACATGACATTTTAGTCTATTCTAGCTGGGGATGTGAGCTAACATCTGAAACAATTCCCATCTCAATAGGTGACCCGTAACCCCATCTACATTGGAAGGTGCTTAATATTTTTTCAATGTACATGGGAGAGTATGGGAGAGAAAACGCTAAGCACCTTTTTGCATAGCTCATGGGGGAGGGGGCGTGTCAACTTGATATTATAGACTAATCTAGCTGGGGACGTGAACTAACTTCTAAAACAATTCCCATCTCAATAGGTGACCCGTAACCCCAGCTACATTGGAAGGTGCTTAATATTTTTTCAATGTATGGGAGAGTATAGGAGAGAAAACGCTAAGCACCTTTTTGCATAGCTCATGGGGGAGGGAGCGTGTCAACTTGATATTTTAGTCTAATCTAGCTGGGGACGTGAACTAACTTCTAAAACAATTCCCATCTCAATAGGTGACCCGTAACCCCAGCTACATTGGAAGGTGCTTAATATTTTTTCAATGTACATGGGAGAGTATAGGAGAGAAAACGATAAGCACCTTTTTGCATAGCTCATGGGGGAGGGGGCGTGTCAACTTGATATTTTAGACTAATCTAGCCGGGGACGTGAACTAACTTCTGAAACAATTCCCATCTCAATAGGTGACCCGTATCCCCAGCTACATTGGAAGGTGCTTAATATTTTTTCAATGTACATGGGAGAGTATGGGAGAGAAAACGCTAAGCACCTTTTTGCATAGCTCATGGGGGAGGGGGCGTGTCAACTTGATATTTAAGACAGACCTAGCTGGAGATATCAGCTAACTTCTGAAACAATTCCCATCTCAATAGGTGACCTGTAACCCCAGCTACATTGGAAGGTGCTTAATATTTTTTCAATGCATGCGAGAGTATAGGAGAGAAAACGCTAAGCACCTTTTTGCATAGCTCATGGGGGAGGGGGCGTGTCAACTTGATATTTTAGTCTAATCTAGCTGGGGACGTGAACTAACTTCTAAAACAATTCCCATCTCAATAGGTGACCCGTAACCCCAGCTACATTGGAAGGTGCTTAATATTTTTTCAATGTACATGGGAGAGTATGGGAGAGAAAACGATAAGCACCTTTTTGCATAGCTCATGGGGGAGGGGGCGTGTCAACTTGATATTTAAGACAGACCTAGCTGGAGATATCAGCTAACTTCTGAAACAATTCCCATCTCAATAGGTGACCTGTAACCCCAGCTACATTGGAAGATGCTTTATATTTTTTCAATGTATGGGAGAGTCTGGGAGAGAAACCACTAAGCACCTTTTTGCATAGCTCATGGGGGAGGGGGAGTGTCAACTTGATATTTAAGACAGACCTAGCTGGGGACGTGAGCTAACTTCTGAAACAATTCTAATCTCAATAGGTGACCCGTAACCCCAGCTACATTGGAAGGTGCTTAATATTTTTTCAATGTATGGGAGAGTATGGGAGAGAAAACGCTAAGCACCTTTTTGCATAGCTCATGGGGGACGGGGCGTGTCAACATGACATTTTAGTCTAATCTAGCTGGGGACGTGAGCTAACATCTGAAACAATTCCCATCTCAATAGGTGACCCGTAACCCCAGCTACATTGGAAGGTGCTTAATATTTTTTCAATGTACATGGGAGAGTATGGGAGAGAAAACGCTAAGCACCTTTTTGCATAGCTCATGGGGGACGGGGCGTGTCAACTTGATATTTAAGACAGACCTAGCTGGAGATATCAGCTAACTTCTGAAACAATTCCCATCTCAATAGGTGACCTGTAACCCCATCTACATTGGAAGATGCTTAATATTTTTTCAATGTACATGGGAGAGTCTGGGAGAGAAACCACTAAGCACCTTTTTGCATAGCTCATGGGGGAGGGGGTGTGTCAACTTGATATTTAAGACAGACCTAGCTGGGGACGTAAGCTAACATCTGAAACAATTCCCATCTCAATAGGTGACCTGTAACCCCATCTACATTGGAAGGTGCTTAATATTTTTTCAATGTATGGGAGAGTATGGGAGAGAAACATTAAGCACCTTTTTGCATAGCTCATGGGGGAGGGGGCATGTCAACTTGATATTTTAGACAGACCTAGCAGGAGATATCAGCTAACTTCTGAAACAATTCCCATCTCAATAGGTGACCCGTAACCCCATCTACATTGGAAGGTGCTTAATATTTTTTCAATGTATGCGAGAGTATAGGAGAGAAAACGCTAAGCACCTTTTTGCATAGCTCATGGGGGAGGGGGCGTGTCAACTTGATATTTTAGACTAATCTAACTGGGGACGTGAACTAACTTCTGAAACAATTCCCATCTCAATAGGTGACCCGTAACCCCAGCTACGTTGGAAGGTGCATAATATTTTTGTATACGTAAGTATACGTTTTGAAATATACATACAAATGTAAAAATGCTATGTGCCATATAGACATCTGGGAGAAATTTAGATTTACAACATAATCTATCATTTTTTTATCAAAAGGACTGTATTAGTTCCAGGAGTGTGTCCGTGCATTTGCATTAGATCTATGATGCATTATGTGTACAGAGAGGTCGTGGTGACAAGCATGAAAATTGACATTTTTTGGCTTGTCACCACGAGGACCATAGCACACCCAGGACGGTTTGCATGCATTTGAAATTGTGTTGGTGAGTTTAGGACAGACACTGGGCAGCCCTTGGTGACCAACAACGTGATGTCAAATCACCTGAGTTATCACCACAAGGCGTATTACACTTATATTGAAATGTACATACAAATGTATAATGCTATGTGCCATATGGACACCTGAGAGAATTTTTCATCATCAACAAAACCTATCATTTTTGTTGTCAAAAGGACCGTATTAGTTTCAGGAGTGTGTCCGTGCATTCATATTAGATCTACGAAGCATTATGTACACACAGGAGAGGTCGTGGTGACAAGCATAAAAATTGACATTTTTTGGCTTGTCACCACGAGGACCATAGCACACCCAGGACGGTTTGAATGCATCTGAAACTGCGTTGGTGAGTTTGGGACAGACACTGGGTAGCCCTTGGTGACCAGCAAAGAAATCTCAAATTGCTTAGGTGATCACCACAAGGTGTATTACACGCATATATGAATGTACATACAAAGTATATACATTTTATTATATGTGGCACTGGGGGGAAATTTTGGTCGACATCAAAATGCATCCTTTTTGCTATCAGAAGGTAGCTACTAGGTCCAGGAGTGTGTCTGTGCATTCGGATTTCAGCTATGATGCATTACGTGCACACAGGAGAGGCCGTGGTGACAACTCAAAAAATTGACATTTTTTGCTTGTCACCACGAGGCTTATAGCTCACTCAGGACAATCTGAATTCTTACCAAATTGTGCTGGTGAGTTTGGCATCGACACTGGGTAGCCCTTGGTGACCAGCAAAGAAATCTCAAATTGCTTACGTGATCACCACAAGGCGTATTACACGCATATATGAATGTACATACAAAGTATATACATTTTATTATATGTGGCAATGGGGAGAAATTTTGGTCGACATCAAAATGCATCCTTTTTGCTATCAGAAGGTAGCTACTAGGTCCAGGAGTGTGTCTGTGCATTCGGATTTCAGCTATGATGCATTACGTGCACACAGGAGAGGCCGTGGTGACAACTCAAAAAATTGACATTTTTTGCTTGTCACCACGAGGCTTATAGCTCACTCAGAACAATCTGAATTCTTACCAAATTGTGTTGGTGAGTTTGGCATGGACACTGGGTAGCCCTTGGTGACCAGCAAAGAAATCTCAAATTGCTTAGGTGATCACCACAAGGCGTATTACACGCATATATGAATGTACATACAAAGTATATACATTTTATTATATGTGGCACTGGGGGGAAATTTTGGTCGACATCAAAATGCATCCTTTTTGCTATCAGAAGGTAGCTACTAGGTCCAAGAGTGTGTCTGTGCATTCGGATTTCAGCTATGATGCATTACGTGCACACAGGAGAGGCCGTGGTGACAACTCAAAAAATTGACATTTTTTGCTTGTCACCACGAGGCTTATAGCTCACTCAGGACAATCTGAATTCTTCCCAAATTGTGCTGGTGAGTTTGGCATGGACACTGGGTAGCCCTTGGTGACCAGCAATAAAAATCTCAAATTGCTTAGGTGATCACCACAAGGCGTATTACACGCATATATGAATGTACATACAAAGTATATACATTTTATTATATGTGGCACTGGGGGGAAATTTTGGTCGACATCAAAATGCATCATTTTTGCTATCAGAAGGTAGCTACTAGGTCCAGGAGTGTGTCTGTGCATTCGGATTTCAGCTATGATGCATTACGTGCACACAGGAGAGGCCGTGGTGACAACTCAAAAAATTGACATTTTTTTGCTTGTCACCACGAGGCTTATAGCTCACTCAGGACAATCTGAATTCTTACCAAATTGTGCTGGTGAGTTTGGCATGGACACTGGGTAGCCCTTGGTGACCAGCAAAGAAATCTCAAATTGCTTTCGTGATCACCACAAGGCGTATTACACGCATATATGAATGTACATACAAAGTATATACATTTTATTATATGTGGCACTGGGGAGAAATTTTGGTCGACATCAAAATGCATCCTTTTTGTTATCAGAAGGTAGCTACTAGGTCCAGGAGTGTGTCTGTGCATTCGGATTTCAGCTATGATGCATTACGTGCACACAGGAGAGGCCGTGGTGACAACTCAAAAAATTGACATTTTTTGCTTGTCACCACGAGGCTTATAGCTCACTCAGGACAATCTGAATTCTTCCCAAAATGTGTTGGTGAGTTTGGCATGGACACTGGGTAGCCCTTGGTGACCAGCAAAGAAATCTCAAATTGCTTAGGTGATCACCACAAGGCATATTACACGCATATATGAATGTACATACAAAGTATATACATTTTATTATATGTGGCAATGGGGGGAAATTTTGGTTGACATCAAAATGCACCCTTTTAGCAATCAAAAGGTAGCTACTAGGTCCAGGAGTGTGTCTGTGCATTCGGATTTCAGCTATGATGCATTACGTGCACACAGGAGAGGCCGTGGTGACAACTCAAAAAATTGACATTTTTTTGCTTGTCACCACGAGGCTTATAGCTCACTCAGGACAATCTGAATTCTTCCCAAATTGTGCTGGTGAGTTTGGCATGGACACTGGGTAGCCCTTGGTGACCAGCAATAAAAATCTCAAATTGCTTAGGTGATCACCACAAGGCGTATTACACGCATATATGAATGTACATACAAAGTATTGTACATTTTATTATATGTGGCACTGGGGGGAAATTTTGATCGACATCAAAATGCATCTTTTTTGCTATCAGAAGGTAGCTACTAGGTCCAGGAGTGTGTCTGTGCATTCGGATTTCAGCTATGATGCATTACGTGCACACAGGAGAGGCCGTGGTGACAACTCAAAAAATTGACATTTTTTTGCTTGTCACCACGAGGCTTATAGCTCACTCAGGACAATCTGAATTCTTCCCAAATTGTGCTGGTGAGTTTGGCATGGACACTGGGTAGCCCTTGGTGACCAGCAAAGAAATCTCAAATTGCTTTCGTGATCACCACAAGGCGTATTACACGCATATATGAATGTACATACAAAGTATATACATTTTATTATATGTGGCACTGGGGAGAAATTTTGGTCGACATCAAAATGCATCCTTTTTGTTATCAGAAGGTAGCTACTAGGTCCAGGAGTGTGTCTGTGCATTCGGATTTCAGCTATGATGCATTACGTGCACACAGGAGAGGCCGTGGTGACAACTCAAAAAATTGACATTTTTTGCTTGTCACCACGAGGCTTATAGCTCACTCAGGACAATCTGAATTCTTCCCAAAATGTGTTGGTGAGTTTGGCATGGACACTGGGTAGCCCTTGGTGACCAGCAAAGAAATCTCAAATTGCTTAGGTGATCACCACAAGGCATATTACACGCATATATGAATGTACATACAAAGTATATACATTTTATTATATGTGGCAATGGGGGGAAATTTTGGTTGACATCAAAATGCACCCTTTTAGCAATCAAAAGGTAGCTACTAGGTCCAGGAGTGTGTCTGTGCATTCGGATTTCAGCTATGATGCATTACGTGCACACAGGAGAGGCCGTGGTGACAACTCAAAAAATTGACATTTTTTTGCTTGTCACCACGAGGCTTATAGCTCACTCAGGACAATCTGAATTCTTCCCAAATTGTGCTGGTGAGTTTGGCATGGACACTGGGTAGCCCTTGGTGACCAGCAATAAAAATCTCAAATTGCTTAGGTGATCACCACAAGGCGTATTACACGCATATATGAATGTACATACAAAGTATTGTACATTTTATTATATGTGGCACTGGGGGGAAATTTTGATCGACATCAAAATGCATCTTTTTTGCTATCAGAAGGTAGCTACTAGGTCCAGGAGTGTGTCTGTGCATTCGGATTTCAGCTATGATGCATTACGTGCACACAGGAGAGGCCGTGGTGACAACTCAAAAAATTGACATTTTTTTGCTTGTCACCACGAGGCTTATAGCTCACTCAGGACAATCTGAATTCTTCCCAAATTGTGCTGGTGAGTTTGGCATGGACACTGGGTAGCCCTTGGTGACCAGCAAAGAAATCTCAAATTGCTTTCGTGATCACCACAAGGCGTATTACACGCATATATGAATGTACATACAAAGTATATACATTTTATTATATGTGGCACTGGGGAGAAATTTTGGTCGACATCAAAATGCATCCTTTTTGTTATCAGAAGGTAGCTACTAGGTCCAGGAGTGTGTCTGTGCATTCGGATTTCAGCTATGATGCATTACGTGCACACAGGAGAGGCCGTGGTGACAACTCAAAAAATTGACATTTTTTGCTTGTCACCACGAGGCTTATAGCTCACTCAGGACAATCTGAATTCTTCCCAAAATGTGTTGGTGAGTTTGGCATGGACACTGGGTAGCCCTTGGTGACCAGCAAAGAAATCTCAAATTGCTTAGGTGATCACCACAAGGCATATTACACGCATATATGAATGTACATACAAAGTATATACATTTTATTATATGTGGCAATGGGGGGAAATTTTGGTTGACATCAAAATGCACCCTTTTAGCAATCAAAAGGTAGCTACTAGGTCCAGGAGTGTGTCTGTGCATTCGGATTTCAGCTATGATGCATTACGTGCACACAGGAGAGGCCGTGGTGACAACTCAAAAAATTGACATTTTTTTGCTTGTCACCACGAGGCTTATAGCTCACTCAGGACAATCTGAATTCTTCCCAAATTGTGCTGGTGAGTTTGGCATGGACACTGGGTAGCCCTTGGTGACCAGCAATAAAAATCTCAAATTGCTTAGGTGATCACCACAAGGCGTATTACACGCATATATGAATGTACATACAAAGTATATACATTTTATTATATGTGGCACTGGGGGGAAATTTTGGTCGACATCAAAATGCATCATTTTTGCTATCAGAAGGTAGCTACTAGGTCCAGGAGTGTGTCTGTGCATTCGGATTTCAGCTATGATGCATTACGTGCACACAGGAGAGGCCGTGGTGACAACTCAAAAAATTGACATTTTTTTGCTTGTCACCACGAGGCTTATAGCTCACTCAGGACAATCTGAATTCTTCCCAAATTGTGCTGGTGAGTTTGGCATGGACACTGGGTAGCCCTTGGTGACCAGCAATAAAAATCTCAAATTGCTTAGGTGATCACCACAAGGCGTATTACACGCATATATGAATGTACATACAAAGTATATACATTTTATTATATGTGGCACTGGGGGGAAATTTTGGTCGACATCAAAATGCATCATTTTTGCTATCAGAAGGTAGCTACTAGGTCCAGGAGTGTGTCTGTGCATTCGGATTTCAGCTATGATGCATTACGTGCACACAGGAGAGGCCGTGG
This sequence comes from Chondrilla cf. caribensis, assembly GCA_964020155.1. NCBI lineage: Eukaryota > Metazoa > Porifera > Demospongiae > Chondrillida > Chondrillidae > Chondrilla > Chondrilla cf. caribensis. The sequence goes on from OZ026561.1 coordinate 235,966, forward strand.
TGACAACTCAAAAAATTGACATTTTTTTGCTTGTCACCACGAGGCTTATAGCTCACTCAGGACAATCTGAATTCTTCCCAAATTGTGCTGGTGAGTTTGGCATGGACACTGGGTAGCCCTTGGTGACCAGCAAAGAAATCTCAAATTGCTTTCGTGATCACCACAAGGCGTATTACACGCATATATGAATGTACATACAAAGTATATACATTTTATTATATGTGGCACTGGGGAGAAATTTTGGTCGACATCAAAATGCATCCTTTTTGTTATCAGAAGGTAGCTACTAGGTCCAGGAGTGTGTCTGTGCATTCGGATTTCAGCTATGATGCATTACGTGCACACAGGAGAGGCCGTGGTGACAACTCAAAAAATTGACATTTTTTGCTTGTCACCACGAGGCTTATAGCTCACTCAGGACAATCTGAATTCTTCCCAAAATGTGTTGGTGAGTTTGGCATGGACACTGGGTAGCCCTTGGTGACCAGCAAAGAAATCTCAAATTGCTTAGGTGATCACCACAAGGCATATTACACGCATATATGAATGTACATACAAAGTATATACATTTTATTATATGTGGCAATGGGGGGAAATTTTGGTTGACATCAAAATGCACCCTTTTAGCAATCAAAAGGTAGCTACTAGGTCCAGGAGTGTGTCTGTGCATTCGGATTTCAGCTATGATGCATTACGTGCACACAGGAGAGGCCGTGGTGACAACTCAAAAAATTGACATTTTTTTGCTTGTCACCACGAGGCTTATAGCTCACTCAGGACAATCTGAATTCTTCCCAAATTGTGCTGGTGAGTTTGGCATGGACACTGGGTAGCCCTTGGTGACCAGCAATAAAAATCTCAAATTGCTTAGGTGATCACCACAAGGCGTATTACACGCATATATGAATGTACATACAAAGTATTGTACATTTTATTATATGTGGCACTGGGGGGAAATTTTGATCGACATCAAAATGCATCTTTTTTGCTATCAGAAGGTAGCTACTAGGTCCAGGAGTGTGTCTGTGCATTCGGATTTCAGCTATGATGCATTACGTGCACACAGGAGAGGCCGTGGTGACAACTCAAAAAATTGACATTTTTTTGCTTGTCACCACGAGGCTTATAGCTCACTCAGGACAATCTGAATTCTTACCAAATTGTGCTGGTGAGTTTGGCATGGACACTGGGTAGCCCTTGGTGACCAGCAAAGAAATCTCGAATTGCTTACGTGATCACCACAAGGCGTATTACACGCATATATGAATGTACATACAAAGTATATACATTTTATTATATGTGGCACTGGGGGGAAATTTTGGTCGACATCAAAATGCATCCTTTTTGCTATCAGAAGGTAGCTACTAGGTCCAAGAATGTGTCTGTGCATTCGGATTTCAGCTATGATGCATTACGTGCACACAGGAGAGGCCGTGGTGACAACTCAAAAAATTGACATTTTTTGCTTGTCACCACGAGGCTTATAGCTCACTCAGGACAATCTGAATTCTTCCCAAATTGTGCTGGTGAGTTTGGCATGGACACTGGGTAGCCCTTGGTGACCAGCAAAGAAATCTCAAATTGCTTACGTGATCACCACAAGGCGTATTACACGCATATATGAATGTACATACAAAGTATATACATTTTATTATATGTGGCACTGGGGGGAAATTTTGGTCGACATCAAAATGCATCCTTTTTGCTATCAGAAGGTAGCTACTAGGTCCAGGAGTGTGTCTGTGCATTCGGATTTCAGCTATGATGCATTACGTGCACACAGGAGAGGCCGTGGTGACAACTCAAAAAATTGACATTTTTTGCTTGTCACCACGAGGCTTATAGCTCACTCAGGACAATCTGAATTCTTCCCAAAATGTGTTGGTGAGTTTGGCATGGACACTGGGTAGCCCTTGGTGACCAGCAAAGAAATCTCAAATTGCTTAGGTGATCACCACAAGGCGTATTACACGCATATATGAATGTACATACAAAGTATATACATTTTATTATATGTGGCACTGGGGGGAAATTTTGGTCGACATCAAAATGCATCATTTTTGCTATCAGAAGGTAGCTACTAGGTCCAGGAGTGTGTCTGTGCATTCGGATTTCAGCTATGATGCATTACGTGCACACAGGAGAGGCCGTGGTGACAACTCAAAAAATTGACATTTTTTTGCTTGTCACCACGAGGCTTATAGCTCACTCAGGACAATCTGAATTCTTACCAAATTGTGCTGGTGAGTTTGGCATGGACACTGGGTAGCCCTTGGTGACCAGCAAAGAAATCTCAAATTGCTTTCGTGATCACCACAAGGCATATTACACGCATATATGAATGTACATACAAAGTATATACATTTTATTATATGTGGCACTGGGGAGAAATTTTGGTCGACATCAAAATGCATCCTTTTTGTTATCAGAAGGTAGCTACTAGGTCCAGGAGTGTATCTGTGCATTCGGATTTCAGCTATGATGCATTACGTGCACACAGGAGAGGCCGTGGTGACAACTCAAAAAATTGACATTTTTTGCTTGTCACCACGAGGCTTATAGCTCACTCAGAACAATCTGAATTCTTACCAAATTGTGTTGGTGAGTTTGGCATGGACACTGGGTAGCCCTTGGTGACCAGCAAAGAAATCTCAAATTGCTTAGGTGATCACCACAAGGCATATTACACGCATATATGAATGTACATACAAAGTATATACATTTTATTATATGTGGCAATGGGGGGAAATTTTGGTCGACATCAAAATGCACCCTTTTAGCAATCAAAAGGTAGCTACTAGGTCCAGGAGTGTGTCTGTGCATTCGGATTTCAGCTATGATGCATTACGTGCACACAGGAGAGGCCGTGGTGACAACTCAAAAAATTGACATTTTTTTGCTTGTCACCACGAGGCTTATAGCTCACTCAGGACAATCTGAATTCTTCCCAAATTGTGCTGGTGAGTTTGGCATGGACACTGGGTAGCCCTTGGTGACCAGCAATAAAAATCTCAAATTGCTTAGGTGATCACCACAAGGCATATTACACGCATATATGAATGTACATACAAAGTATTGTACATTTTATTATATGTGGCACTGGGGGGAAATTTTGATCGACATCAAAATGCATCTTTTTTGCTATCAGAAGGTAGCTACTAGGTCCAGGAGTGTGTCTGTGCATTCGGATTTCAGCTATGATGCATTACGTGCACACAGGAGAGGCCGTGGTGACAACTCAAAAAATTGACATTTTTTGCTTGTCACCACGAGGCTTATAGCTCACTCAGGACAATCTGAATTCTTACCAAATTGTGCTGGTGAGTTTGGCATCGACACTGGGTAGCCCTTGGTGACCAGCAAAGAAATCTCGAATTGCTTACGTGATCACCACAAGGCGTATTACACGCATATATGAATGTACATACAAAGTATATACATTTTATTATATGTGGCATTGGGGGGAAATTTTGGTCGACATCAAAATGCATCCTTTTTGCTATCAGAAGGTAGCTACTAGGTCCAAGAGTGTGTCTGTGCATTCGGATTTCAGCTATGATGCATTACGTGCACACAGGAGAGGCCGTGGTGACAACTCAAAAAATTGACATTTTTTGCTTGTCACCACGAGGCTTATAGCTCACTCAGGACAATCTGAATTCTTACCAAATTGTGCTGGTGAGTTTGGCATGGACACTGGGTAGCCCTTGGTGACCAGCAAAGAAATCTCAAATTGCTTACGTGATCACCACAAGGCGTATTACACGCATATATGAATGTACATACAAAGTATATACATTTTATTATATGTGGCACTGGGGAGAAATTTTGGTCGACATCAAAATGCATCCTTTTTGCTATCAGAAAGTAGCTACTAGGTCCAGGAGTGTGTCTGTGCATTCGGATTTCAGCTATGATGCATTACGTGCACACAGGAGAGGCCGTGGTGACAACTCAAAAAATTGACATTTTTTGCTTGTCACCACGAGGCTTATAGCTCACTCAGGACAATCTGAATTCTTACCAAATTGTGCTGGTGAGTTTGGCATCGACACTGGGTAGCCCTTGGTGACCAGCAAAGAAATCTCAAATTGCTTACGTGATCACCACAAGGCGTATTACACGCATATATGAATGTACATACAAAGTATATACATTTTATTATATGTGGCACTGGGGAGAAATTTTGGTCGACATCAAAATGCATCCTTTTTGCTATCAGAAGGTAGCTACTAGGTCCAGGAGTGTGTCTGTGCATTCGGATTTCAGCTATGATGCATTACGTGCACACAGGAGAGGCCGTGGTGACAACTCAAAAAATTGACATTTTTTGCTTGTCACCACGAGGCTTATAGCTCACTCAGAACAATCTGAATTCTTACCAAATTGTGTTGGTGAGTTTGGCATGGACACTGGGTAGCCCTTGGTGACCAGCAAAGAAATCTCAAATTGCTTAGGTGATCACCACAAGGCGTATTACACGCATATATGAATGTACATACAAAGTATATACATTTTATTATATGTGGCACTGGGGGGAAATTTTGGTCGACATCAAAATGCATCCTTTTTGCTATCAGAAGGTAGCTACTAGGTCCAAGAGTGTGTCTGTGCATTCGGATTTCAGCTATGATGCATTACGTGCACACAGGAGAGGCCGTGGTGACAACTCAAAAAATTGACATTTTTTTGCTTGTCACCACGAGGCTTATAGCTCACTCAGGACAATCTGAATTCTTCCCAAATTGTGCTGGTGAGTTTGGCATGGACACTGGGTAGCCCTTGGTGACCAGCAAAGAAATCTCGAATTGCTTACGTGATCACCACAAGGCGTATTACACGCATATATGAATGTACATACAAAGTATATACATTTTATTATATGTGGCACTGGGGGGAAATTTTGGTCGACATCAAAATGCATCCTTTTTGCTATCAGAAGGTAGCTACTAGGTCCAAGAGTGTGTCTGTGCATTCGGATTTCAGCTATGATGCATTACGTGCACACAGGAGAGGCCGTGGTGACAACTCAAAAAATTGACATTTTTTTGCTTGTCACCACGAGGACCATAGCACACTCAACACGGTTTGCATGGGTCCCAAATTGTGTTGGTGAGCTTTGCACGGACACTGGGCAGCCCTTGGTGACCAACAACGTCATGTCAAACCACCTGAGTTAACACCACAAGACGTATTACACTTATATTGAAATGTACATACAAATGTATAATTCTATGTGCCATATAGACACCTGGCAGAATTTTCATCATCAACAAAACCTATCATTTTTGTTATCAAAAGGACCGTATTAATTCCAGGAGTGTGTCTGTGTATTCGTATTAGATCTATGATGCATTACCTGCACACAGGAGAGGTCGTGGTGACAAGTATAAAAATTAACATTTTTTACTTGTCACCACGAGGCCCATAGCACACTCAAGACGGTTTGTACGCATCCCAAATTGTGTTGGTGAGTTTGCCACAGACATTTGGTAGCCCTTGGTGACCAGCAACGTGGTGTCAAATCACCTGAGTGATCACTACAAGGAATATTACACTTATATTGATATGTACATACAATTGTATAATGCTATGTGCCATATGGACACCTTAGAGAATTTTCATCAGCAACAAAACCTATCACTTTTGTTATCAAAAGGACCGTATTTGTTCCAGGAGTGTGTCCGTGCATTCGTATTAGATCTATGATGCATTACCTGCATACAGGAGAGGCTGTGGTGACAAGCATAAAAGTTCCAATCCTCCCCCGGGGGTGTACATGACCAATCGTCCCCCGGGGTGTTCATGACCAATCGTCCCCTGGGGGTGTACATGACGAATCCTCCCCCGGGGGTGTACATGACGAATCCTACCCCGGGGGTGTACATTACCAATCGTCCCCCGGGGGTGTTCATGACCAATCCTCCCCCAGGGTGTACATGACGAATCCTCCCCCGGGGGTGTACATTACCAATCGTCCCCCGGGGGTGTTCATGACCAATCCTCCCCCAGGGTGTACATGACGAATCCTACCCTGGGGGTGTACATTACCAATCGTCCCCCGGGGTGTACATGACGAATCCTACCCCGGGGGTGTACATTACCAATCGTCCCCCGGGGGTGTACATTACCAATCGTCCCCCGGGGTGTACATGACCAATCCTCCCCGGGGGGTGTACATGACCAATCGTCCCCGAGGGTGTACATGACCAATCCTCCCCGAGGGTGTACATAACCAATTCTCCTCCGAGGGTGTACATTAGTATACAGTTCATTGAATGATATACGTAACATTATTTTGTTACAAAAACACAAACTACACATGTCATGTGAAAATAAATCATGAAAACAACACGAGAGATTAGAAGTCTACACAAATAATGGCAATGTTGAATGTTACGACAATCCTCCTTCAGCTCATCAGAGGTCAAGCCCTTTACTCTTCAGAGCTGCAAACAAGTCATCGGCGAAGTTTTCTCCACCGATCTTCAGATCCAGTGAAATACTGAGAGAGCTCACGTCGAGGGGAGGGGTGTCACCACCACTTGGGTCTTGCACTTTCTGATCCGATGGACGTTCCTTTGTGTGACCAGAGGTTACACCTTGGGGAGATTCCTTCAATCCCGTCTGGGGGTGTGGCCCTGAATACTTTGTGGGTGCAACTGGAGCTTTGCGTTTTGGAGCATAAGGTGATTGCCTATTTGGTTCAATCACACGTGATTGGGTGGGCGGAGACTCTTTGAAAGGGTGCTTCTGCGTGGGCGGAGACTCTTTGAAAGGGTGCTTCTGCGTAGGTGGAGACACTTTAGGTGTTTTCACATGTGTGATGGGAGACTCCTTAGGCTGTTTTGACCCAATTGACGGAGAAGGCTTGAATGGGCGTGTCTCAATGGAGGGAGAAGCCTTGAATGGGCGTGTCTCAATAGATGGAGAATTAGACGAGCGCGGTCCAATTGATGGTGATAGAGATGGGTGTGATTCAACTGATGAACGTGGGCGTGGCTCAATTGATGGAGACTTAGACGGACGCTGTTGGATTGACGGAGAAGACTTAAAGGGGTGTAAAGGAATGGATGGAGAGTTCTTTGACGAGCGGACCTCCTGTTCCTTCTGTTCAGGGGGGCGCGGTTGGGTGGGTGGGGATTGCTTGGGTGATTTTCGATGCTCCACCAAGGGTGATAGCTTCGGTGGCTGCAGGGATGTGGACTCCAAGGAGTCCGGTCTGGCTGATGGTTGAGGTTGCTCCTGGGTCTGGGGGGTGGGGGAAGGAGATGCTCGACTTCGGCGACGCATCCGAGGTGACTCGGTGTACTGCTGGATGGTGGTCCCGAGACTGCTCCTGGAGTTACCTCCGAGGGAGGAGTCAGAATCCATGTAGGGCAACGTCCTGGTGTCCATGTCGTGGCGCAACTCGCCCACCATCTTGTTCAAGTTGTGGAACTTGAGACGAAGACTGCTGTCGTCCTGTTTGCACTTCGCCTGCAAAGGGGAACATCGAGGAATTGTGAAATACAACCCTACACTACACAATCTGTGGAATTGGTACCCACAACACACACTGAAATTGAATAAGTACACACACGTGAACATACGTGGTTTCATTATTCTTGAGTTGGGAATGATAGGGTTTGCAAAGAACATATGTACGTAATTCAATGCATCTCGTAGTATAGGAGAGTAGCATATCACGATGGCTGTTGGGACATTAGGCCTCAGCTCTTGGTGTGAGATGGTGGAACAGTAGAGTACCTGGTTATCCGCACCCAGCCCCATCAGACTGATACCAGTGGGATGCTGAATGGAGGTCGCTAACTGTATGTGTGATATCCAATGTAGCGTCAGATTACATCAGTATTTTGACACACGAATACAACCCAGTTTGTTGACAATGGGACGCTCCACGGTGAGAGGGGGAGGGACGGAGGAGGGAGATGCCCTACCGCATACCCAGCCCATTCAATATTCCCATCACAAATAGCTACGTATATGGGTGAGGTGATGTCATGGAGTGTAAAGTGATGATGGAACGATAGGAACCTAATATGTATGTGATGTACGTATATACGAACGTATGGACTGATCTATTACACTACATATGTATGTACGTATGTACGTACATGTAGGTATGCATGTATCATTGCAAAAGGTATCTATGGGTACATAGGTAGGATATGACGAATGGGTTTGTCAAAACAAGCAATGTGACCATCATACCCAGGAATGTGACCACCTCATTAAATCACTGAGCATGACTCACGGGCTAACCAGCTGAGAGATGGTTTCCTTTATAATCATCTATGATAATCTACGTATGTTCCAGATGTGTGTGTGTGTGTGTGTGTGTGTGTGTGTGTGTGTGTGGTGTGTGTGTGTGTGTGTGTGTGTGTGTGTGTGTGTGTGTGGTGTATGTGTGTGTGTGTGTGTGTGTGTGTGTGTGTGTGTGTGTGTGTGTGTGTGTGCATGTGTGTGTGTGTGTGTGTGTGTGCATGTGTGTGTGTGTGTGTGGTCATAATCACCCTGTCTCAAACATTCCCTCACATGCTACTATGACAGACCAGAGGCATTGGAGAACATCAATATTATACAGGTGTTTTGGCTCCATATCGGCTGGGAGGTGAGTATTTCAATTGAGAAATAATTAATTTTACAAAAGTCACTTAATTGGAAATTGTCAATATTGAGTCATAGCCAGGAACACACACACACACACACACACACACACACACACACACACACACACACACACACACACACACACACACACACACACACACACACTTGTTAGGTACCCGTATACTACACTCAGGGGATAGACTGTGGTTATCTGCTTTATGTGTGGGATCGGAACATAAGGTCACAGGAGGGGGAGGGGGGGCTACACGACAGGCAGTAATGAGATAAACGTGTAGTGAATCAGTTCAAAATCAGTAGAAATATTCTTGGTATTTTAACTATTCTGTGATCGTCGACTAGGAAGACAAGGGGGGCAGTGCGTGAACAAACAATAGATACAAGCATACGGACAGTTAAAATCATGGCTCACAATTTCTTTCGTTATCCATTCGAGGGAGGTCTTGATAAACTCGGCCTGGCTGTTCACCGAGGTACCACCATTCGGAATGCTGTCCATATGGGCCAAGTGTCCATTAAAACCGTTCATATCTCCTTGCCGTGAGGTGAAGTTGATGTAGCTGCTTCTCTGTAGTGACACCGGTGGAATACTGTGGTTCTAAACCTTTTCCGAGCCAAGGACGATGATGTGACGATTTTCGCCGGGTCACTACAGCGATTCCCAGCCTACGGGTATGTTCAGGAATTTCAACACTTAGGCGATTAATAAGCGCCTACCCCTCCTACGTCTTACAACTAGTTTACTGGAAATGAGTCATTTCGTATATTTCCCGCTTTTTTCAATTTAATTCATGCTCATCTAAAAATAGAACAGCTAGGTAATGGAGTCTCTTTAAAGCTGTCCATATACAGGTGTCTTCAACCCTATTGGGTGGCCTGCTCTTTTCTCAATTGATTAATAGTGTAGTGGGCATATCCTCCATATACCTGTACTATAGCTGTATCGTACACATAGTATTATGCAGGTAAACATATCAATCGGCTTAAATAAACTGTATACAGCGAATACTTGTTAATCCGCTGAAATTTGTTTTCAAAGAATATGGTGGATTAACGAGTTTGGCAGATTAAGAGAATATTCATTAGTACTTGTACATTATATTGGTACTGGGAAATTGTGGCAGATTAAAAGGGTTTGTGGATAAAGCAGTGGTGGATTAATGAGAATTCATATGCATCGTAACACGATTTCTAAAATATAACTGAATGCATTTTATAATTTATCAATATATATATATATATATATATATATATTATATTGTGATATGCCCTGTATGACATGATATAATCACAAACTATCGATAATTTGGCTAATAAGTGACAAAATTCAATGATGGCAAATATGGTTTGATGTGACATTGCCCGAGCAAGCAAATAAAACATTATCAATTAATCAAAACTGTACATAATCAACAATACTAGGGTGGAGAAGTGTCAAACATTACATACACAATGAACAATCATGTAGCCTTAATTAATAGTCGTGAGAGAGTAATAATAGTTATTGATAATACTTATTACTTGTGCAAAGGTTATTTTGAAATTGATCCTGGCCACCATCACCTCATCATAGCCATTCAAGTGTAAATAAAAGTTAAAAAACAACAAACAGAAACACAATTATACGTCCGGACAATTCCTCGGTTTCACCACCCAGTGAGCCGTTGGGTTGATGTGGTAGAGTTGCCACATGTTTGTGTTCGGGTCGAGACATCTCTCACCTGAGAACAGTGGGTGAACAGTACATACAGTACATACAGTACATACTGTATATATAGTACACACAGTACACACAGTACATACAGTACACACAGTACACAGTGCACACAGTACATACAGTATATATAGTACACAGAGTACACACAGTATATACAGTACACACAGTACACAGTGCACACAGTACATACAGTATATATAGTACACAGAGTACACACAGTACATACAGTACACACAATACACACAGTACACACAGTACATACAGTACATACAGTACACACAGTGCACACAGTATATACAGTACACACAATACACACAGTACACACAGTGCACACAGTATATACAGTACACACAATACACACAGTACACACAGTACATACAGTACATACAGTACACACAGTACACACAGTGCACACAGTATATACAGTACACACAATACACACAGTACACACAGTGCACACAGTATATACAGTACACACAGTACACACAGTACACACAATACACACAGTACACACAGTACACACAGTACACACAGTGCACACAGTATATACAGTACACACAGTACACACAGTACACACAGTACACACAGTGCACACAGTATATACAGTACACACAGTACACACAGTACATACAGTACATACAGTACACACAGTACACACAGTACACACAGTACACACAGTGCACACAGTATATACAGTACACACAGTGCACACAGTACACACAGTACACACAATACACACAGTACATACAGTACACACAGTACACACAGCACACAGTACATACAGTACACACAGTACACACAGTACACACAGTACACACAGTACATACAGTACACACAGTACACACAGTACACACAGTGCACACAGTACACACAGCGCACACAGTACATACAGTACATACAGTACACACAGTGCACACAGTATATACAGTACACACAGTACACACAGTACACACAGTACACAAACATACCAATGTTCCCTCCAACTTCGTAGAGGAGCTGCTCCTCAATATCCACAGCAGGTGACAGGACTTGAGTGATCCCCTCAACTTGCGATGATCGCTTCTTCACAAGATCTTCGTTCAATTGAGACTTCTTCCTCAGCTTCTGTACAATGTCACCCGCCGTCATGTTGTACGCCAGGCCCACTGCCATGGAAACACGCATGAAAAACGGTGCATGTATACGGATGATGCATTTCTCCATCTAAAAGAAGTGAAGGAAACTTGAGACACAACACACACACACACACACACACACACACACACTCACACACACACACACACACTCACACACACACACGTACACACATACACACACGCACACACACACACACACACACACACACACACACACACACACACACACACACACACGTACACACATACACACACGCACACACACACACACACACACACACACACACACGTACACACATACACACACACACGCACAGACACACACACACACACACGCACACATACACACACGCACACACACACACACACACACACACACACCTCAAAAGCCTGTGCTGCATTAGGCTCACTACTAGCTTTGTGTTTTCTTGTAAAAGCTAGTTTCTTCTTGGTGTTAGAAGCCTTCTTGTTGCTCTGTTCAGAGTCTGTCAGAATTCTCACTTGATTGACCATTTCTCCTGGAATCTGTATGGGGAGATATAGGGCATCAACTACGTAGGTAGGTACATGCACCTCTGAGTCACTGAATGGGTGTATCACTACAAGTGGGTGTGTCACCGAATGGGTGTGTCACTACAAGTGGGCGTGTCACTACAAGTGGGTGTGTCACTGAATGGGTGTGTCACTACAAATGGGTGTGTCACTACAAGTGAGTGTCACTATAAGTGGGCGTGTCACTAAAAGTGGGTGTGCCACCAAATGTGTGTGTCGCTACGAGTCGGTGTGCCAATGCCAGTGGGTGTATCAGCGCTAATTGACGTATTAGTGCAAGTGGGTGTGTCAGTTTGAGTGGGCGTGTACAACTTACCGTCCATAATAATCGATGATATCTAATCAGCAGTTTTACCAGATGACTGGAGCGATTCGCTAAGGTCAATTCATCCATGGACGAATCCCGCATGTGAGGCATGTTGTAGAACAAATTGGGTGCAATCACCATGGCAACGTTATCAAGACTCATTTTGTTGGCTTCACTGTATTGAACAACCTTCTCCAAAAACTCCAATAATCGCTACAGTTGCAAGAAAAAAAAAATTAACACATAACGCTGACGACAGACAGCAAAGCAATGATAATTGACCCAATTACGGCTGAATCAAGGATATGGGTGTACAGTGGAACCTGTAGATGAAGATCACCCAAAAGACCAGTAAAAGGTGGTCTCTAACAACAGGTGGTCTTCACACGGAGGTGCTCTACTGTATTTGAGTTGACACAGTGGATGGTTAGGCAACAGTCAACTTAGGAGAGGTGGTCTTTGTCTGAAGGTGGTCTTGATTGTGGTTCCATGTACGCTTGTAGTGAGGGCCAGTGTGTGGCAGGTTTGACTAATACTTGAAGTAGGCTAGCTCCCGAGGGGAGATCTGTACAATGTACCGTAGTGGATAGCTCCCGAGGGGAGATCTGTACAATGTACAGTAGTGGATAGCTCCCGAGGGGAGATCTGTACAATGTACGGTAGTGGATAGCTCCCGAGGGGAGATCTGTACAATGTACGGTAGTGGATAGCTCCCGAGGGGAGATCTGTACAATGTACAGTAGTGGATAGCTCCCAAGGGGAGATCTGTACAATGTACGGTAGTGGATAGCTCCCGAGGGGAGATCTGTACAATGTACGGTAGTGGATAGCTCCCAAGGGGAGATCTGTACAATGTACGGTAGTGGATAGCTCCCAAGGGGAGATCTGTACAATGTACGGTAGTGGATAGCTCCCGAGGGGAGATCTGTACAATGTACGGTAGTGGATAGCTCCCGAGGGGAGATCTGTACAATGTACGGTAGTGGATAGCTCCCGAGGGGAGATCTGTACAATGTACAGTAGTGGATGTTGTAGTGTATTTGCACCAATCAGATTCAGTGGTAATCCACATGTGATAAACATGTGACTTTCATGTGCTGCTAGACAGACGTACACACCATGTACACACCTTGAGGCTGTTTTGGTGTATCTCGGGAAGAAGAATAATTAGAAGATTCAAGGCCTTTATCTGTTCCATGGGGGTTTTGATGGCAGGGATTTGAGCAAACAGTCTCATGTTGTCCCGGGTCAGCATTGGACTGGGCAGTTCCCTGAGAAACTTCTTGAGAAGAGATGCTACATCAGACACTCTCCTGTTCTCCCACGAGAAGCTGCCACTGCTGTAGGTGGACTCCAGTTCCTCTTCAATAGCCTACGATGCACAGCAAAGGAATTCGAAGTTGTGACAAGTATTTTAGTCCACCTCCTCGTCTGATATACACCAACATCCACACACCGCCCACACACTCGCCAACACACCTTCATTCTTACTGACGATCCCGGTACTCGTAGGATACCTTCACAATCTATCCCATTCTTTTCCAAGAATTCCAAGGTTTCTTGAAGGAACAGAGGCACCTTCAGGTTCTCCACCCTCTGACTGTCTCTATGCAACAGAACGTGAATTGGGACGCCAAACACTCCGCTTTCTACAGAGCATGAATGAGACATTTGGAGTTTAGACAACTAATTCGGGCAACCATAACTGCATTACATGTACAGGACACACACACACACACACACACAGCACACACACACACACACACACACACACACACACACACACACACACACACGCACACGCAGCACACACACACACACACACACAGCACACACACACACACACACACACACACACACACACACACACACACACACACACACAGCACACACACACACACACACACACACACACAGCACACACACACACACACACACGCACACACACACAGGTGTAGACAGCACACTACAAACCTTTGACAGATTTAACCTTCTCTGCTTTTGGTATCCTCATGTCCAGACCGTGCAGGTCAAAGGTCGACGTCAGCTCCAGTAAGGCTAGCCTTCTAACCTTCTGCATGTCCTTGGAGGACAGGTCCTGTATCGTCGTGATCCCCAGCATATCCGGTTTCAGCTGATAATTCTGGAGATATCGGGGAATCTTCTGGTCAACTACTACACAATGCTTGCGGTGTTAGGTGTGTTACGTACGTATGTAGAGGTGCTCAGAGTTGTTATGATAAGGATTCATTGCCGTGTGAGTATCAATGAGAGTTGTTGAGCGTAATCCCAGCCAATAATTCAATAAGAACACAGGACGTTTCATTCCGTAGATATACAGCCGAAGAAGATCTACGGATCGTGCGTCCTGTGTTCTTATTGGATTATCGGCTGTGATTATGTTCAACAACTCTCATTACTCATGCTCAGAGCTGTATGTACTTGATATTTGAGTATACTGAGTCACACTGATCTATGCAGTAAGATATACTGAGATACGTATACTAATCTATGTTGGGATACACTGAATTTGTAGCTGGGCACAAAAATATACTAGACTGTGAGTAAGATACACTGAGTTATACTGCAGTATACAGCACGAAACACTGAGTTATACTGAAGTAATTACAAACTTACTGGAAGAGAATTACTTCTAAGTTGACGTTTACCCAAATGTGGGGAATTAGGCGGGGACTGTTGAGGGCTTTTGGTCATGATGGAAACATCCAACGTGATGTCCTCTTCATCTCCAGAATCACACATTTTGGGCGAACCTTCGGATGACTGCTCCATCTGTGACCATGAAGAACGCACACCAAGACAGATAGGTATTGCCGAACTCTCCTATCAGTTCTTCCCACACCCACACACATCCTCCCTTTGCACACCATTCCCACATACGTACATCTTCCTCACACACACACACACACACACTCACTCCATGCACACACCCTCTCCAATCATCCTTCACATACACCCTCCCCACACCCCCACACACATCACACACACTGTGTCACACACACACCTCCCCCAACCCCCCACACACATCACATACAAACCTTCGTCCCATTCTCTTTGGTCGGGAAATGGCTGGTATCATCATCTCGGCTCTCGTTCGATGAGGGCAACACTTCAGGTTCGCTCTGCTGGTCCACTTGGGCGGGGACTTCCGTGCTGTCCTTGGTAGTCAGCTGAAATATCTCCTGCAGATCTGGTCTCATTGTCTGCCCCTTCCTCTTGAGCGTGTGACTCAGGGTGTCCACTCTCCGTCGTATCGTTGCCAACTGCGAGGGCGTGAGTGGGTAGGTGTTCTCCAAGTTGTCCGATATACCCTCGTCGAATGCTGCAGTGGTGGGAACACGGTAACATCACACAGGATCACAGCTACGATAAAGAATTCAATACAGGAAAGCTTCTAGCAAAACACACAGCAATTGTGAATACTTCCTAAGGGTCTCGAACATGCATTCCTTAAGAGTTGCAAAATGTGCTTTCGTTCAAACTATTTCTGTTGTGAATGTGTACACTCAATAGGGATACAGCCGAGATGAGGGCTGTGAGGGGATGTAATGATACCGGCAATCATGAATCAGTAGGATGATATTGAAGAACAACTGCGAAATCAACAATATTACAAATTATTGTGGAATTGATTAATGATATTAATGAATGATATTAATTAATGATATAATAGAAGATTGGTAAAATGATTAATAGCTCGTTAATATTTGAGAAACGATGTCATTTGATGAAGTAGACATTGTTTCATAAAATTCAATTGAGTAACAAGATTAGAGCCACCTGGAATGTTTTTAGAATCAAACACATGGCGTTAATACAAACATAACCTTCAACAATTGGAACTAGAGAATCCAGTCAAGTGAGAAAAGTCCCACAAATGCAGTGAATGTACAGTAGGGGGTGCCGAGTATGGTAGCAACTCTCGGAGGAAGGCTTCCTCTGTTGTAGTGAGGACTGGCAAAGTGACCATACTCAGTGACCACATGGAGACCACACCGCATTCCTCGATAGTGACACATCCTACCGATCAAACCTCCATCAGCTGCAACGATTGTGACCACTGAAATGTGGTCCACATCACATGATAAGGTGTGATGATGATGATGGAAGTAAGTCTGTCACAATGCGGGTGGGTGAGTCAGCAGAGATTACTACATATCACCATGACAACGCTATGCTGAACAATACTTGGGAGACCTAGGCTGTGAAGGTGCTCTTAGCAGTTTACAGTGAAATGTGTGTGTGATAGGGAGATCTCAACATGTGGGTAGATTATAGAAGTTCACTCAGTACAGTCTACAATGATGGGGAGATCTCAACATGTGGGTAGATTATAGAGGTTCACTCAGTACATTCTACAATGATGGGGAGATCTCAACATGTGGGTAAATTATAGAGGTTCACTCAGTACATTCTACAATGATGGGGAGATCTCAACATGTGGGTAGATTATAGAGGTTCACTCAGTACAGTCTACAATGATGGGGAGATCTCAACATGTGGGTAGATTATAGAGGTTCACTCAGTACAGTCTACAATGATGGAGAGATCTCAACATGTGGGTAAATTATAGAGGTTCACTCAGTACATTCTACAATGATGGGGAGATCTCAACATGTGGGTAGATTATAGAGGTTCACTCAGTACAGTCTACAATGATGGGGAGATCTCAACATGTGGGTAGATTATAGAGGTTCACTCAGTACAGTCTACAATGATGGAGAGATCTCAACATGTGGGTAAATTATAGAGGTTCACTCAGTACAGTCTACAATGATGGGGAGATCTCAACATGTGGGTGGATTATAGAAGTTCACTCAGTACAGTCTACAATGATGGGGAGATCTCAACATGTGGGTACATTATAGAGGATCACTCAGTACAGTCTACAATGATGGGGAGATCTCAACATGTGGGTAGATTATAGAGGTTCACTCAGTACAGTCTACAATGATGGGAGATCTCAACATGTGGGTAGATTATAGAGGTTCACTCAGTACAGTCCACAATGATGGGGAGATCTCAACATGTGTGTAGATTATAGAGGTTCACTTGGTACAGTCTACAATGATGGGGAGATCTCAACATGTGGGTAGAATATAGATGTTCAGTACCTGATCAAGGGTGATAAGTTCCCTCAAAGCAGTCCTTATCGTTCACTACTAGCAACAACGGGTGAAATTCTCTCCGCGGTCCTGACTCAGGTCCTTCCACTTTTACTGCACTACGATAGTTCGTAACAGAAGCTCTACCCAGGCGAGGTGATCTTATATACCCTCCCTGCTGACTCACACAGCAGCACTACTAGGTGCTCCCAATACACAGGTCAGATACACCAGACTAGAGATAAGGGATCACCATTCAATAACAATATAAGTTGAGATTTCTGGCTACAGTACCTATGTACAGTGAGATACCTGCACATAACATCTGTGTTGAATTCACTGGAAAAAGGAAACTTCTCTATAATCTACCCACATGTTGAGATCTCCCCATCATTGTAGACTGTACTGAGTGGACCTCTATAATCTACCCACGTGTTGAGATCTCCCCATCATTGTAGATTGTACCAAGTGAACCTCTATAATTTACCCACATGTTGAGATCTCCTCATCGATCATTGTAGACTGTACTGAGTGAACCTCTATAATGTACCTGCTAGTGTAGACGGGCATATCCAGGAAAGTTCATGAGATGGAGTCACGGTTATTGAATCACCCCAGGAAGTTCATTCCAAACACAGACAAGGGTCCACATTTCCTCAGGAGATGCCCCTATGGTCACATTCCATTCAGGCACTGTCACAATTGGCCAGACACAGGACAGCCCACTCGGCTCTCCCAGGGGGCTCAGGGAAGAGTGTGCGACTGCTCAGAAGAAACCAATTTCGGCCTGGTGAGATAATATGCATAACATGGGCTGCAGAGAAAGGTATGTGTGGGCGGCTGCCACCACCAAAGGTTTCATTGCCTCTGTATACCCGTTAACCTGCTCTATTAATATGCACATTCACCCGTGAGATCCTCCATCTAAATGGTCATCAATTGAGACAATGCTATCAACGTGACCTTAGTCCTCCCATTCACAGCTATTGAGATGAGTGCACTACCAAGTTTAGATCTCAACTCACAACTCTCCAGGATCGGCCAGATTTGCACTGGCAGGAATGCCATTACGCCGAAAACAGATAGCTACGTGCATGTGAATACCGTCTGCTGATCCAGTCACACACATGGCCACAAACATGGAAGGTTACGCATTAATGTTCCCAATATTGATAATGCATCACAATACATTGATCTGTATCGCAATATATTAATCTGTATCACGATATATTAATCTGTATCACAATATATTAATCTGCATCACGATAATAATATATTAATCGGTATCATGATATATTAATCGGTATCACGATATATTAATCGGTATCACGATATATTATTCTGTATTACGATATATTAATCGGTATCACGATATTGCATATGGTTCAGATGTTGACCGTGACAAGCTTAACACTGTAGACATATTACTACACACACGTCTCCCCTGACTGCTGGTCGAGGGCTCAGAGAGATCAGCTGGCTAGCATGCTCAGAAGCGTCGTAACAAGTCCAAACAGATGCAATTACACTGCCCACCACAGTGGAATCATTGACTTGTGACAATCAGTTAATCAGAGGTCAGAGGTCAGAGGTCGGATTAACGACATCTCCAGACCCATCACTGGATCCTCTTATTGCAATATGAACACCGTGCTACTATGTGCACCGTGCTACTATGAACACCGTGCTACTATGAGCACCGTGCTACTATGAGCACACTGCTACTATGAGCACACTGCTACTATGAGCACCGTGCTACTATGAACACCGTGCTACTATGAGCACCGTGCTACTATGAGCACCGTGCTACTATGTGCACCGTGCTACTATGCGCACCGTGCTACTATGAACACCATGCTACTATGTGCACCATGCTACTATGAACACGGTGCTACTATGCGCACCGTGCTACTATGAACACCATGCTACTATGTGCACCGTGCTATATTATTGTATCATGTTTTTTACGATTGCAATTATCGTGGTAACATGGCTTGTACACAAGGATGTGGTGCTGCAAATAACGTACGTTTATGTCATGGGAAGAGGTAGGGGTGATAGCTTGTGATAATGCAATCATGAAAAAATGCATATTTACCAACAAGCTACCAGTGTGTGCACACTTTACACATGCCAATACACACCTACAGCACAACACACACACACACACACACACACACCACACCACACCACACCTCAGGTACTTCAGCTATTACATGTACAAATACACGTATACAAGGTGATATACATACACACAAATGAAAGATGTACCTCTAATCTTGGGTAGGAGTCCCTCCATGCCAACCTGTGTCAACCATTGCTGTTCTTGTTCACCTTCTATTGCAAAGGAGATGAAAGATAGTGTGCATCAACAACAACCAGGCTATTCACATAAATGGAATAAGTAGAAATTGTTTTGATACTTTAAAGTGTGTGTGTGTGTGTGTGTGTGTGTGTGTGTGTGTGTGTGTGTGTGTGTGTGTGTGTGTGTGTGGTGAGTGTGTGTGTGTGTGTGTGTGTGTGTGTGTGTGTGTGTGTGTGTGTGTGTGTGTGTGTGTGTGAGTGAGTGCACATTCACATGAACATGGGTGTGTACATTGGAGTGTACGGTACATACTGGCAGGTTAGGTGCAAAGGACAGTTCCAATGTTTGAACTGTCCAAACTACACACCTCAAAGAATGCAGTATTTGATGACAAAGCAGGATGCACACGAAATTGCAAAACAGGAAGGCAACAGGAAAACAGGAAAACACACAATGGTGATGTTGAGATAAAACATGTGGTCAGATTATTCACAGATTGTTCACTTAGTACAGTCTACAATGATGGGGAGATCTCAACATGTGGATAGACTATAGAGGTCCACTCAGTACAGTCTACAGTGATGGGGAGATCTCAACATGTGGATAGACTATAGAGGTTCACTCAGTACAGTCTACAGTGATGGGGAGATCTCAACATGTGGGTAGATTATAGAGGTTCACTCGGTACAGTCTACAATGATGGGGAGATCTCAACATGTGGATAGATTATAGAGCTTTACTCAGTACAGTCTACAATAATGGGGAGATCTCAACATGTGGGTAGATTATGGAGGTTCACTCAGTACAGTCTACAATGATGGGGAGATCTCAACATGTGGGTAGATTATAGAGCTTTACTCAATACAGTCTACAAAGATGGGGAGATCTCAACATGTGGGTAGATTATAGAGGTTCACTCAGTACAGTCTACAATGATGGGGAGATCTCAACATGTGGGTAGATTATGGAGGTTCACTCAGTACAGTCTACAATGATGGGGAGATCTCAACATGTGGGTAGATTATGGAGGTTCACTCAGTACAGTCTACAATGATGGGGAGATCTCAACATGTGGGTAGATTATGGAGGTTCACTCAGTGGAATAAGTAGAAATTGTTTTGATACTTTAAAGTGTGTGTGTGTGTGTGTGTGTGTGTGTGTGGTGAGTGTGTGTGTGTGTGTGTGTGTGTGTGTGTGTGTGTGTGTGTGTGTGTGTGTGTGTGTGTGTGTGTGTGAGTGAGTGCACATTCACATGAACATGGGTGTGTACATTGGAGTGTACGGTACATACTGGCAGGTTAGGTGCAAAGGACAGTTCCAATGTTTGAACTGTCCAAACTACACACCTCAAAGAATGCAGTATTTGATGACAAAGCAGGATGCACACGAAATTGCAAAACAGGAAGGCAACAGGAAAACAGGAAAACACACAATGGTGATGTTGAGATAAAACATGTGGTCAGATTATTCACAGATTGTTCACTTAGTACAGTCTACAATGATGGGGAGATCTCAACATGTGGATAGACTATAGAGGTCCACTCAGTACAGTCTACAGTGATGGGGAGATCTCAACATGTGGGTAGAATATAGAGGTTCACTCAGTACAGTCTACAGTGATGGGGAGATCTCAACATGTGGGTAGAATATAGAGGTTCACTCAGTACAGTCTACAATGATGGGGAGATCTCAACATGTGGGTAGAATATAGAGGTTCACTCAGTACAGTCTACAGTGATGGGGAGATCTCAACATGTGGGTAGATTATAGAGGTTCACTCAGTACAGTCTACAGTGATGGGGAGATCTCAACATGTGGGTAGATTATAGAGGTTCACTCGGTACAGTCTACAATGATGGGGAGATCTCAACATGTGGGTAAATTATAGAGGTTCACTCAGTACAGTCTACAATGATGGGGAGATCTCAACATGTGGGTAGATTATAGAGGTTCACTCAGTACAGTCTACAGTGATGGGGAGATCTCAACATGTGGGTAGATTATAGAGGTTCACTCGGTACAGTCTACAATGATGGGGAGATCTCAACATGTGGGTAAATTATAGAGCTTTACTCAGTACAGTCTACAATAATGGGGAGATCTCAACATGTGGGTAGATTATGGAGGTTCACTCAGTACAGTCTACAATGATGGGGAGATCTCAACATGTGGGTAGATTATAGAGCTTTACTCAGTACAGTCTACAAAGATGGGGAGATCTCAACATGTGGGTACATTATAGAGGTTCACTCAGTACAGTCTACAATGATGGGGAGATCTCAACATGTGGGTAGATTATAGAGGTTCACTCAGTACAGTCTACATTGACGGGGAGATCTCAACATGTGGGTGGATTATAGAGGTACACTCAGTACAGTCTGCAATGATGGGGAGATCTCAACATGTGGGTAGAATATAGAGGTTCACTCAGTACAGTCTACAATGATGGGGAGATCTCAACATGTGGGTAGATTATAGAGCTTTACTCAGTACAGTCTACAAAGATGGGGAGATCTCAACATGTGGGTAGATTATAGAGCTTTACTCAGTACAGTCTACAATAATGGGGAGATCTCAACATGTGGGTAGATTATGGAGGTTCACTCAGTACATTCTACAATGATGGGGAGATCTCAACATGTGGGTAGATTATAGAGCTTTACTCAGTACAGTCTACAAAGATGGGGAGATCTCAACATGTGGGTAGATTATAGAGGTTCACTCAGTACAGTCTACAATGATGGGGAGATCTCAACATGTGGGTAGATTATAGAGGTTCACTCAGTACAGTCTACAATGATGGGGAGATCTCAACATGTGGGTAGATTATGGAGGTTCACTCAGTACAGTCTACAATGATGGGGAGATCTCAACATGTGGGTAGATTATGGAGATTCACTCAGTACAGTCTACAAATAAAGGCAGTAAAGTATAAGTTAGTTAAAGTTAGGCTCATTTGAGGTGATTTAATACAGTCTACATCAAAATTACAAGATGACATCAAAGTTCACAGACCCTTGAGCAGGTGATCAACCAAAATACTCAGGGACAATTGGTGGAGATTCAGTCAGTTCTCATCAGCTGGGGACTGTTCATTTTTCTCCTGAGAATTGGGAATACCAAAGAATCCTTTAACTGCACGATGATCTTATCGAGAGTTAAATGGCTGCCTGTCACCACGGCAACTCACAACCAACCTCATCACTCAAATAGCAGGAGACTTTGAAGAAAAATGACTCATGTCAGGTACCTGCTTCACTCCGAACACCTCATCATTACAGAATTACACTGATTTCAAGGTATTCTGTACCGTCAGTACACACAGTACACACAGTATACACAGTACACACAGTACATACAGTACACACAGTACACACAGTACACACAGTACATACATTACACACAGTACATACAGTACACACAGTACATATGATATAGTACACACAGTACATACAGTACACACAGTACATACAGTACACACAGTACATACAGTACACACAGTACATACAGTACACACAGTACATACAGTACACACAGTACACACAGTACATACAGTGCACACAGTACACACAGTACATACAGTACATACAGTACACACAGTACATACAGTACACACAGTACATACAGTACACACAGTACATACAGTACACACAGTACATACAGTACATACAGTACACACAGTACATACAGTACATACAGTACACACAGCAAGCATTACTTCCAATTAACCGAATTCCAAGTTATTAGCTACCTATCAATAGCAATCCACAAGTTAGCTTCACCAGTGAATGCATACAGGGGTATACTGTTCAGGTATACAGGGATATACTGCTCGGGCATACAGGGGTATACTGCTCAGGTATACAGGGATATACTGCTCGGGTATACAGGGGTATACTGTTCAGGTATACAGGGATATACTGCTCGGGTATACAGGGGTATACTGTTCAAGTATACAGGGGTATACTGCTCGGGTATACAGGGGTATACTGTTCAGGTATACAGGGATATACTGCTCGGGTATACAGGGGTATACTGCTTGGGAATACAGGGGGTATACTGTTCAGGTATACAGGGGTATACTGCTCGGGTATACAGGGGTATACTGTTCAGGTATACAGGGATATACTGCTCGGGTATACAGGGATATACTGCTCGGGTATACAGGGGTATACTGTTCAGGTATACAAGAAATACAGTACAATACACACATGCAGAATGTATGCTATTCACACATATGTACATACACAACTTTACCATATACAATACAGATATACAGGGATATACAGATAACATACATAATAATTACGTACATACAGATTCCAATGGGACCTCATGTCCTTAGCTGGACTAGGCAGGTGGAGGTATCAGGTATTTCAGGACATGATTGATATTGATTATATATAATATTTTGTGTGTGTGTGTGTGTGTGTGTGTGTGTGTGTGTGTGTGTGTGTGTGTGTGTGTGTGTGTATGCGTGTGAGTGTGTATGTATGTTCATGCATGTGTGTGTACACTCGTGTCATCCATACTCAGCACCAACTGACACACAAATCTCAATACGGTGATCCTGTACAGTAAAGTCCAGTTTTCAGTGAACTTTGTGGACCAATGAGACAATCACTGAGACATTGCATCAAATATCAAGCCATGTAAGTACAAACGTAATCGAATGACACAATTGATTGAGGCATAATTGACAGATGAAGTGGTCATGATAAGGCCACACTTGGGTGCTTCACTCTTCTTGAAGGACGGTGGAAAGTGAAGGCACACACAGGAGACATATTTGAGGGTCTGGTTGTATGAATCTACCAATGATAGCTGCCAAGGTTTGAACAGTTAGTTGGTCCAATCAAATGTTGTGATCATTATCACATGATCATCACATGATTGTCACATGATTGTCGCATTCTGTTTCCATATACGTACATATATGTTAGCAAGCTTAAACACATATACATAGGTACATACACATACATACATACATACATACAGTATGTATACACAGCACGTACAGTACATATGTACATATCATAGAGGATCTTGTACATACGTATGCATACACACGTATGTACATACATACATAAACACATATACAAGTTCCAACATACATACATATGTCACCCCCACAAAGTACGTACTATTGTGTCTCTTTGAAATGGTCTGTATTTCTCCTCCAGAGGGAAGTATGCTCAGAGACTCATACACAACCAATACAGCTTGACACAAACACCGTGTAAATTACAGCTCCTTCCGGGTAGGGTTACTAGAATAGATTTACATGTTTACTTCCCTGTTGGGTATACGGTCGTGTGCGTCGGTATTGACCACCTTCACGATCCACTATCACAAACCACTGTCAGCTACACAGGTTTCCAGACATACCACACACATGCGGGCATTCCTTCCCAGGCACATACGTGTTCGTACATGACATGCACACACATGCATGTGCTGAATGAGATGCTGTAAAGCCCACTTAAGAAACACTGTGGAACTTCTCAAGTTACACAAAAATACCATTCAACTTGAGAGTGTCCAGGAAATTGAAATACGATACCCTCTTCACAGCGATAACTCCCTCGACCATGCTTGAAGAGTGAAACAGAGAAAGGTTTCAGACAATCGCATATTTGAAATAAGAGGAAAGATTTTACTACACACACACACACACACACACACACACACACACACACACACACACACACACACACACACACACACACACACAAGATTTGAGTGCTACATCTAAACTATAAATCACAGAAATCAGACTAATAGTAGTTATCGCCCATGCGTGCCCATGCCCGTAGCTTGTACTATGCGCTCTTTCCCAATAATAGCAGCTACTGTTCTGATACATATGTAGCCAGTACATCCAGACATTTTGCACTTAGTTTGAAGATTACACAGTGCAGCTTGTAATCCACAGCGTGTTGTATTGTAAACATCTTTTCCTTTCATTGTCTGAGGCCGGACAACACTATGTGCTGGTAGGTACAACCTACATACCTAGACGTATGTAGCACCTCCTTCACAATACATACAGTACATACAGTACACAATACATACATACAGTACAATGCAGTACATACAGTACACACAGTACATGCAGTAAACACAGTACATACAGTACACACAGTACACACAGCACACACAGTACACACAGTACACACAGTACACACAGCACACACAGTACACACAGTACACACTATATATGTAATACAATACATAATATGCTAAACATAGTATTTGGTACAATACATAAAGTACATCTGACAAACAAACTACACTTGGTATGTATATTGATGTTAGGTAAGACTGAAAAGTGTGCACTGTGTGTAGCATATGTACTGTGTTTTGCGTATGTACTGTGTGTAGTGTGTGTATTGTGTGTACTGTACGTACTGTATGTACTGTGTGTACTGTATGTACTGTGTGTACTGCGTGTAGTGTATGTACTGTGTGTACTCTATGTACTGTGTGTACTGTGTGCACTGTATGTACTGTATGTACTGTGTGTACTGTGTGTATTGTATGTACTGTTTGTACTGCTGTACTGTGTGTACTGTGTGTACTGTATGTACTGTGTGTACTGTGTGTACTGTATGTACTGTGTGTACTGTGTGTACTGTATGTACTGTATGTACTGTGTGCACTGTGTGTACTGTGTGTACTGTGTGTACTGTGTGTATTGTGTGTACTGTATGTACTGTGTGTACTGTGTGTACTGTGTGTACTGTATGTACTGTGTGTACTGTATGCACTGTGTGTAGTGTGTGCATTGTGTGAACTGTATGTACTGCATGTACCTTTACACACCCAACACTGGAGGTACAAGGTACATACGTATGAACACCCCATCATGGCACATCCATCCAGTACAAGGTAGGCACTTATGTCTGCAAAGCACCCACCAGAGAACTACACATACCAATTGATGTAAACAAACAAGGAAACAAATGTTTGGGTTGAAATATGCAGAGCGTGTGGGTCCAACAACAGTAACTTCCAAGATTCCACAACAACACAAGCACACGGGCACATAACAAGGATTATGGGTGGATTGATAGATCAAAACATGTACACACAGGAAAACTAACACACACACACACACACACACACACACACACACACACACACACACACACACACACACAAACACACACACACACACACACACACACACACACACACACACACACACACACACACACAAACACACAAACACACACACACACACACACACACACACACACACACACACACACACACACACACACACACACGTTCGTGTAACAGTATCTCTAGTAGACCGCTTAGAGGTGTATTACAATCCGTGGTTCTACACGTGACGCTATGAAGACAGGCCAAACACACTCAATCAGTATCGAGTAACGAATGAAATCCCCCAAAACAGTAGAGAACACGCCCTATAGAACGCGCTGGCCTTCACCAGACAAGTTTCAGCGTTATGCTGACGACACAGAGCAAACAACGGCACCTCTCCTACCTTCTCTTTGGTCGTCTTCAACAACATCAATTTTTTCGGATATAACGCTCTCCCTGATACTCTTCATTTCGGACAAGAAGGCCTCGAACTTGCTCTCGTCTGGAATATCAGTCTACGTGAAAAAGTTAATGGATATCATCTTGTTCGCGAACGTTCCCAAGGCACATTCTACACGACAATCACACTGCGGTACAAGCAGCCAACAAAGAAGTTATTGACAAAAATGTACTACAACATTCTTCGCTACAAAGAAACACGTGTCTGCACAACGTCTGAACGAGGGAGAGCGGTTGTAGACTCCACCATTAGGCGTCGGTCACGGACACAACTTTCATTTACCTACCTTAACCTTCTGGTAAGACGTAAGAACAACGCATCCGTCCTCTATAGACATGATCTACTTTCCGAGGGTTGGTAACTGCTAGCTAAAGAAGTTAGGCAGGCGATTTAAAGAGAACCGATTCTTCACTTGTTTCGAACACTACCAAACGTACGAAGCTTATAGGGAACAGTGACGTCACGGGCGGGGTAGCTGATTGCGTAAGGAAAAAAGTATGGCCGACCCGAGCATTCAGGTTTTGTTGAAAGCTGTCGATTTTTCAGCGAAGAAACACAAGAATCAAAGGAGAAAGGACAAAGATGAGACTCCTTACATCAATCATCCGATTGGTGTGGCAAATATAATAGCAAATGAAGGAGGTATTACGGATATTGTTGTACTGCAGGTATGTTGTATAATACACAGTTAATATGAAGTAGTATGCTGTGCTGGTGTTTATATGCTGAATCGGGACGTTGGATTCTGGTACTACAGGCGGCTCTGCTTCACGACACAGTGGAGGACACCGACACTACCATTGAAGAGATAGAAGAGCATTTTGGACCCAAGGTGAAGGGTGTTGTTGCTGAGGTCACTGACGACAAATCTCTTCCCAAAGCGAAGAGGAAACGGCTGCAAGTGGAGACAGCACCGAAGAAAAGCAAAGAAGCAAAGCTGGTCAAGCTTGGGGACAAGCTGTACAATCTCCGTGACCTTCAGAGAGCCACTCCCACTGAGTGGAGCAAGGAGAGAGTCCAGGAATATTATGAGTGGGCGGGAGAGGTTGTGTCCGGCTTGCTCGGAACCAACGCCAAGTTGGAGGAGGAGCTGGAGAAGATTCTCAGTTCCAGAGGTGTGGCCTTGAAAAAGGACCAAGAGGACACCACGCCCAAGTAGATTATGTACATGAACATAACTCAAATACTCCACCAAACAGAGCATAGTAATGTCTTATGATGTCATGTGGTAGTTATGTTTGAAGGGTGAGAGAAGCCACATTAGTGTACTAATATTCCAATTGAACTATTATAATTCTATTGTCATTGTATAAATTTATTACGTTAAATTCTTGCTCTATGCTGCTATGTGTACACCATCCCATTGTGTATTGTGTATTAATAGTATGTGAATAATAGTAACTGTTATACTTTGAAATTGAATATAATTTGCATGACTTATTGTGTATTGTAATATTTATACATAATATAGATTTGCCGTGTAATTATGCACAATAGACTGGTTGGTAATTGCCTACTATGGGCAGTCATTAAAAAGAAATTGACCATATATACGAGGTAAATTAAATTGAAATTAAAATCAAATTTAGTTACACAAAGTATTGATTGTTTGGAGGAGAACTTGAAGGTTTTCCATTACCAAGCTCTTGATCTTCTCTTTTGACAAGAACCTCAAGAGGGAAACAATC